>JAJOZX010000070.1:942500-1167500 GCA_023014485.1 Bathynomus jamesi
AGGGTGTGTTTAACATGCACAATTCTTATGTGTGGGCGCACGCAAATCCACATGCTACACGGGTGCATGCTCATCAAGAACGGTTCGCCGTCAATGTTTGGGCGGGTATCGTCCATGGCAAGTTGCTGCTCGTGCAACACTCTCCAGACCAGGTCGTGGTTCACACCGAGGATACGTGCAACACCTCGCGTGCTTGCGCTTGGATTGTCCTCAAATCGCCGTAGGATTTCTTCTTCCATGTCAGGAGTGCGCACGTTTCTCTCCCGACCAGTGTCATGCATGTTTGCATGGAGTGTTCCAGTTTCTCGCAGTCGCCGATGCAAATGCGCAAACGTTTGGTGGTTTGGCACACGTCTGTTTGGGAAGCGCTGTTGGTACAACCTCACAGCAGCTCTTCCGTTTCCATTGGCAGCCCCATACACCATATGCATGTCAGCCATCTCAGCAGTCGTGAAGCGCTCCATGTTACGCGTACTACGTCCGATTTAAGAATGCCCGCGGCAAGCGCGAGTCTAGCCCACTTAACCTTTTAGCCAATTGCAGCGGCGCCCTCTCGCGCCGAATGGTGACGTCAGCGGACATACACTTACAGACGAAAAGGGTTTGTCTTGGTGTTGTCTATCCCCCATTACAATTTGTACAGAAAGTTTTCAAACACCCTGTATATATATATACACATTTAAACTGCAAACACGCAGTATAATTAACGTAAAGAACGACGCTTGTATAGGAGAATATTACGTTAATTATACTGCGTGTTTGCAGTTTAAATGTATATAATGTACGGCATGCGGGAGGTGCCCCCTTGGGGCATTGGTTTCTGCGCGTATGTAGAGGAATTACGGCATTTGATTGAGTGAGGCCCGTGGTGTAATGGTTATCATATCTGACCGGCAATCGGAAGATCCCGGGTATGTTTCCCGGGTGGTTACCTCATTTTTTCATTTGTTTCGTTCTCTCGCTCTCATCTTGCGCGGAATATTCTCATATATATATATATATATATATATTGGGGTGGTCCAAAATATTATAGTAAAAAACTATGTTGGTCGAATCGTTTCTCCACATGCCTTGTTTTTGTCCACTAGGGTCGACGTACTTGTGTGTGAAATTTGAGCTTGATTGGTGGATATTTAGGGGTTGCCCCATACTAAACATTTTGTTTTTTCTTTTTAGAAGTGATTATGACGCGTCTAGTAGGAGATCTGCGCCTGAAAACTGGCTCCTTGGGAGGCCGAACTCTCAGTTATCGACAGCAAGAGTACCCCGTGTACTGGACGTGCTCCGACTGGCCCAGTACAACCACCTGGACGAAGGAAGAACCCTGCCCACGAGTTACAAGTTGGCCTGTGAAGCAGTTGTCGCTGTATGGCAGCGCGCCAGAATTCCTTCCCAACGGATAGATTCGTGTGTCCGGAAACTGTCAAAGCTGTACGAGAAGTATCTAGCCCTCAAGAAGCACCGAACTCGACAACGAGAAAGTGACAGAATGAACGAGGAAGTGTTCAAAGGTGATCTGGAAGAGTTGTTTGATATATCTACAAAAGATGCAATGTCGGTAATCAAGAACGAGGAAGACCGGGAATTCCTTCGGAAGCAAAGAGAAGACGTCTTTTCCTGTAGCATGAATGGGGCTGACCAAAAGACGCCTGCAAAAGAAAGCAGAAAGAGACAACGAGAAGAAAAAGAAAGGATGGCAAAAGCGAGATACGAAGGAAGGGAAACCAAATCCAGGACGGGGGCAACAGCAGAACTTTCTTCCACATCATCTTCTCGGGAATCTGAAAGCGAAGACGAATATAGATCTTCTGCGTCAACATCTGCGGCAGCTGCTGCTTCCCCAACGCCAAAGAGACTTAAGAATATCTTCAACTCGCCCGAAGTCGTCGGCGCCTTGGATCGTGTCAATCTTCCAGATCGCGGAGCTGTGTTTGTGGCTGGAGCCGTTGCTGAGGCGCTTTGACATAATCCTTCAGAGCTCACACTCTCCCGAAGTTCAATCAGGCGGTCTAGAAGACAAGGAAGACAGGAAACGGCAGCAGCAGAAGACCAGGAATCTTCTTTGGAGGGACCTCTTCTTTTACACTGGGATGGCAAACTATTGCCAGATATCGACGGATCCAAGGCAAGCGTTGATAGAATTGTTGTCCTTGTCACTGGAAACGGCCACGAGAAGCTTTTGGGAATTCCGAAGATGGACAAAGGTACTGGGGAGTCTCAGGCGAATGCTTGTGTTGAAGCAATTGAGAAATGGAATCTCTGGTCTCAAATCAAAGGACTCGTATTTGATACGACAGCCAGCAACACAGGGCTTCACAAAGGAGCTTGCATCAGAATCGAAGAAGCTCTAGGAACCGAACTGGTCTGGATTGCTTGCCGTCACCATGTCATGGAAATCATGCTGTCCGACGTCTTCTCCTGTATCTTCGGTTCATCTGGATGTTCAGAATCTGGACTCTTCAAGCGATTTCAGAAACAATGGCCATTGATAAATCAAGATGCGTGTGTTGCAGCAACCGACGAACTCTTCCAGGATCCGGTATTGAGCAGATTGCGGAAAAAGATGCTGGATTATTTGCCACATGCACTCGAAGCGCAGCAACCAAGGGACGATTATCAAGAATTCTTGCGCTTATCTCTCTTGTTCCTTGGCGGAAGAAGTGGGAACGAGTCATTTCGAGCTCCCGGCCCAACACACCACGCTCGTTGGATGGGAAAAGGAATTTGTGTATTGAAGATATTCCTTTTCCAAGCTCAATTCAAGCTGACACCACGAGAAGCCAGGAACATAACCGACTTCGCTCTGTTTGTGAGTCTCGTTTACATCAGACAATAGAACGAAGCGTCCCTTGGAATTCGAGCCCCCTACAACGACATCGAACTTCTGTCTCTGCTCAAGACTTGCCCAAATCAGACTGTGGCCAGTAAAGCGTCCGCTGCCTTTTCCAGGCATCTTTGGTTTCTCTCCGAGCACCTGGTTGCCCTAGCCTTTTTCGACGAACGAGTGACCACGGCGACAAAGGAAAGGATGCTCCGGAACCTACAGCGTCCGCGGTTACCCGGCCCTCCTCGACGTCTAGAGATCAAGGATGAAGTGGAAGACATGAAGTTGGAGGACCTTGTGACTAAAAGGACCAGTTCCTTCTTTGATATTTTGATGGAAGGAGAAAAAGCGAAATCTCAATCCTTTCTGGAGAAACCCCCCGGACAGTGGACGGACGATCCTTTTTTCAACAAACTTCGGGATCGGTCCTCTCGGATGGAAGCAGCAAACGACACGGCGGAACGGGGTATCAGCCTGATCCAAAAATACAACAACAAGCTGACGAAGGACGAAGAGCAGAAACAGTTCCTTCTTCGACTGGTGGCAAACCACCGAAAGAAGCTCCCCACTCCATCAAAGGCGGCTCTAATGTCATAGTTCTTCAAGTACATAACTGTTTTCTGCTGCGTGAGACCCCTGATTTATGGATTCCACATAGGGCGACCCCTAAATACTGTTTCTTGGAGAAAATATTTTGTGTGATTTTCAGTTATGTATAAAGGAATAAAAATACCCTTGTGGAAGAAGGAAATTTGTTCTTTTGTTTTTTTGGACCACCCTAATATATATAATATTATGTAGCGTATGAAAGGATAGGTACTTCTTGTTAAAAAAGGAGAATGACCAGTGAAAGCTAGCACGCGTTCAGCGAATTAAGGTCAAACTCAAAATTTTATTAGTGGTGAGAGAAACAATTAGAGAGAGGTATTTTTTTTCTTGTTCTTTTTTTTAGTTTCTCGAACTTGAAATAGGAAACTTTGGTACATATAAAGGACGAAGCGAGAAAAACAAAGATCTGCGTCATTTCCCTAAAATATACTGTAATATATTTACTCATAGTGTATTTTCTTTACGATTGAAAACCAATTCATTATTTTTTAAATCTTCCAAATCATTGTAAATTTTAAGAGTGGAATGTGGCTCCAAAATTAAAAACCAAAATATAAACACGATGTAAACAAGAAATTATAATTTTTTTGGAGCAAATGTAGTTTACGTCACCCTGTGGTGCCTAGTGTAGTTTACGTTCCCCTACATTATCCTAATGTAGTTTACGTTCCCCTACATTACCCTAGTGTAGTTTGCGTTCCCCAACTTTGTCCGCGTATACCTAATCAAATAAAACGTTAAAACTAACGAAAATATTACGACTTAACCTACCCAATCGTCAATATATATATATATAATATATATATATATATATATATATATATATATACAGTGTATATATATAATATATATATATATATATATTATATATATATATATATATATATATATATATATATATTGACGATTGGTTAGGTTAAGTCGTAATATTTTTGTTAGTTTTCACATTTTATTTGATGGATTCATTTAAAAAATGTCTCTTAAAGATCCTAGTGTACTTTACGCTCCCCAACTTTGACCTGGTGTAGTTTGTGTCCCCTTTTGCGTCAGGGGGACGTAAACTACACTTGCTCCATTTTTTTTACTGCGAATAACGTGTGTTCCATCAAAACGCCTATAATACCTTCCTTCAGGGGTAGGGAACTTTTATTGTGTGGCGGGCAAATTTCGCTGCAGTACTGTACTCTCTTGCGGGTAAATTGCAGCTTTAAAAATAATTTGGGAAATTGGGACATAATTAAGATGTAAACAGTGTATGATTTTAAATAACCCAACTGTCCGCGGCCAATTAAATTATACTAATTGCAGCTTTAAAAATAATTTGGGAAATTGGGACATAATTAAGATGTAAACAGTGTATGATTTTAAATAACCAAACTGTCCGCGGCCAAATTATACTAATTTAATTACGCATTATGCCCGGGGGCGGCAGGTTCCCCACCTCTGTCCTACTCAATCATTTTGACGTGAGGGGAAACAGCGGGCAGAAATTATTTCCAATAATTTGCAATAATGATTCATATTTACTTAATCATTGGAAATGAAAAAGGAGCAAGTGTAGTTTACGTCCCCCTGACGCAAAATGGGACACAAACTACACTACGTCAAAGTTGGGGAACGTAAACTACACTTGGATCTTTAAGAGACATTTTTGAAATGAATCCATCAAATAAAACGTTAAAACTAACGAAAATATTACGACTTAACCTAACCAACACACACACACACACACACACACACACACACATATATATATATATATATATATATAATATATATATACAGGGTGTTTATAAAGTCCCTATCTATTTCAGTGAAAACGTAGCAAAAAGGGTAAAATTCAATAACAATATAATAGAAGGCATACATTTAATGAATACTTAAGCATATGATTCTACATGAGCATCATCAGTATCTCTACAGAGTTCGAATCTGTCAGCAGCATTGCGGAACACATTTTGGAGCATGACAGGGGTTATTTTTGTAACTGCTGTCAATTTGGCACTCCTTTTGGTCAATCTTGGCGCCCCTTCCAACTGCTTTATTTTTATAATAAATTTTTTTAATTTCTAAAAGCAAAAAAGTACATACTTTTTTAAATTATAAAAATATCAACACCACCCTCGTAAATACCTGGCAACTTGCCTTTTAATTTTATTTTCAGAAACTGTGTATAAAAATAATATTTCCCTTCGTATACTCAATTAAATTATGCTTTCCAGCTTTACATATTCATTCATTAATGGTTGTAGGCATTTGTGGACACGAGGTTAATGTGCTTGTAAACCCTTTGCGGAGTATTCACATTCATGATCTTCCTCTCTCTAAATGATTAATTCAGGTAATACTTTGAACAAATGGATTAGATTACGTCACTCAAATTAGTTCCAATATTTACTACCAGAAACCTGGTCTTTAACTACATTTTAGTGAACGCTAAAAATTTGCCTGCTGGTGCTTAAAGGGTTAACATATGATCCGTATTGGATCATATGTAGAATTCGGACCCCAGGTAACCCTAATGGAGAATACAGACCCCAACTTTCCCCTAATGTAGAATCCAGACCCCAACTTTCCCCTAATGTAGAATCCAGACCCCAACTTTCCCCTAATGTATAGATTATAGAAGCCAGACCCCAAACGAATCGTATAAGGACATCAATAAACAATTTAAAGGTTCATAGAAAATTTTATTATTATTATCACAAATAAAAACCATTAAAATCACACAATTGTAAAATCTTATATCAAATGTAGAATTCGGACCCCAGCCTTCTTTAGTTAGCTTTATAAGGCTAACTAACGAAAATATCACAACCTAACCTAACCAATCGTTAGGTTAACTGTACGCCCTTGACGATTGGTTAGGTTAGGTCATGATATTTTCGTTAGTTAGCCTTATAAAGCTAACTAAAGAAGGCTGGGGTCCGAATTCTACATTTGATCCAATCTTATTAAGTGAAATAGTTAAAGAGTAGCTTAAACAAGCCAAATGGAGAATACAGACCCCAACCTTCCGCTAATGTAGAATTCGGACCCCAACCTTGGTAGGGGTCCGAATTCTACATATGATCCGTATTTTTAATTCCAGTGTATGTAATTATATTTATATATAATTAAACATTATTTTGGCGCAATTTTTACATATGTAAAGGTCCGCCGCCGCTTCCTTTTTCGAAAATCCTGTGAAAGTAGGCTGGCCAGACGTCCGGCTTTAGGCGGACAGTCCGCCTTTTGAGCACTCTGTCCTTAGGGTGGCCATTTCCAAATTTCCAAAAAGGAAGACACTGCGTATGTGGCCGTACGTTAACATATATATAATATATACAGTATATGTTAACGTACGGCCACATACGCAGTGCCCTCCTTTTTAAATGGCCACCCTATGTGAAAGTAACACAGTTTCCCCCATTTTGTTTTTCTCTCCAGACCTCAGCCCATAAACAGAATTTGAAATTAAACGTCAGATTTAATTTACAGCGCAAAATTTTCCGTTAACATTTGTAAGTCCGTTAATATTTTTCGTTAATTCTGTAATTTGGGTGGATTTGTATAGCATTAGCGGTTGAAGCTGATTAAATTTTTTTTAAATATACAGTAATTTGTGTAAACAGATTAAATAATAAAATAAAATAAATAAATAAAAATACACTAATTGGTAACTTAATCTCAAAATATAAAAATGTATAAGGCAAATAAATGAAATAGTAAATTTGGGTGAAGTAGCGATTATAAAAAGGTTGGCGTCTAAATCCTCCAATCCTTCTATACGAGAGCAGCAGCGCCGACAGGATTTTCTGACATATAATTTTCTGATATATTATATTGGTAATTTATAGAGGACATTTAAGATAACTCCGGATCTTTTCCGTTTCATGTACTGTTTCCGATTTTGTTGAAAATAAAATATTTAATGTAGAATTTTACGCTGATTTACAAAATGTAAGTCTTTGTTTGGGAGAAATGATTGGTTAAAAAGGTATGTTTGTTATTGTAATTTTGTATTAGGTCAAAAACTATAACAATACAACTGAAAACTAATACAACAGTTATTGTATTCTTTAGTAATATTGGCTTATGTCACTAAGTATTTGTGTGAATAAATTTCGACCGTTATTTTTCTGTCCGGTTAAGTTAACTGAATGCACGGTTAGGTCAACTAAATACCCAGTTAGGTCAACTGAATGCCCAATTAGGTCAACTGTACGCCCTTGATGATTGGTTAGGTTAAGTCGTGATATTTTCGTTAGTTTTAACGAAAATATCATGACTTAACCTAACCAATCGTCAAGGGCATAAAGTTGATCTAACCGGTTATTCAATTAACCTAACCGGGCATTCAGTTGACCTAACCGGGCATTCGGTTAACCTAACCTAACCTAACTTTTGAACCGCTCATTTCTCCGAAAAAGGACTTACATTTTTGAAATCAGCGTAAAAATCTACATTAAATACCTCATTTTCAACAAAATCGGAAACAGTACATGAAACGGAAAAGATCCATAACACCTTATTGTATAAGTAATCTCGAGTATTTATACTGTTATAAGTTAAACAAAAGCAATTAAAGCACACTGACACATAGATAACAATTTGATATGAAAAATATTTCAGCTATTGCATGTAAATATAAAATTGTTTGGACCTTTTCCAGTTTGTGTACCGTTTTTCATATAATTTATTTTTGAGAATATTTTTGTTAAAACTAACGAAAATATCACGACTTAACCTAACCAATTATCAAGAGCGTACAGTTGATCTACTAGTAAATAGTAAATACTATTCCAGAAACAAACAATGTTATAATTAATAATAGATCAACTGTACGCCCTTGATAATTGGTTAGGTTAAGTCGTGATATTTTCGTTAGTTTTAACAAAAATATTCTCAAAAATAAATTATATGAAAAACGGTACACAAACTGGAAAAGGTCCTTATTTGCACCTATAATTGAAAAAATATGTAAAGTTTAGATTCAAACAAGGCTGTAAATACATTCAACTGTGTAAATATCATTACATTGTATCATTATCGTATATTTTCGGTAGATTTTCCGTGTTCTTTTATAATTTTGGTAGATTCTTATATTTTTTCAATGAATTTCAGATTTTTCGTATCAACTCGTAATTTTGGTAAAAATCCAAAAATTTTGTCGATAATGATAACTGATTTTTATTTGTGTGCATTTCATGTACAGTATATATCTGCTTAGGAAAAAGTTTCATACGAGTAAATATAATAGCAATATTTATATACATATTGTGGATAACGGGGGAGGCACGTGTCCAAGTGCCACCCCCCTTCCGGGCGCTACTGTATGAGAGAGAGAGAGAGAGAATAAATATATTAGGGGCACTCAATATATTTTTCCCCACCCTTTTTTCTTAGCCAAATAATAGGCCATGGGGCTGAAATGTCTTTTCGGCCGTAAGTTTGAACTTTCTGCGCTTCACATAACAGGATTTTTCCAGTTTGAATCTCCCCTCCTTGTATAAAACCGCTTTCAAACGCCTTTGTATAAAACCGATGGTTAACGCCGTTTCGAAAATGGCGTCTGATAGTGATGTGTGTCGTAAACAGAGAACTATTATCGAGTTCTTAACTGCAGAGAAAGAAACAGTTGGAAATATTCACAAACGTCTACAAAATGTCTACGGAGATGCTGTTGTTGTTGTTGTTGTTGATCGAAGCACAGTTGGACGCTGGTCTAAACGTGTAAGATCATCGGAGAGAATGAGAGCCAGCCTCGATGATGAGCCAGGGAATTGTCGCCCGGTATCGGCTGTGACATCTCACACTGTGCAACGTGCTAACAGCATCATTCGATCAAATCGGCGCGTCACATACAACGAGTTATCACTGGAGACAGGAATTAGTGAAGGAAGTGTGAATACGATAATTCAGCAACTGGGATACTCAAAAGTGTGTTCACGGTTTGTTCCTCGCGAACTGACTGAACATCACAAAACCCAAAGAAAAGAAATTGCTTCTGAGTCATTGGTTCGATACGAGACAGAAGGGGATGACTCCCTTTCACGAATTGTGACTGGGGATGAGACTTTGGTATACCACTTTGAACCTCCCCACGCAAGAAAAAGTTCAAAATGACTCCTTCTGCAGGAAAGGTTATGGCCACCATCTTCTGGGACATGAAAGGGGTGATTCTGGTGGACATTATGAAGAAAAGACAAACAATCAACTGAAAGGCATATATTGCTACCAGGGGCGGAACTAGCTAGGGGCAGGCGGGGCAGTGCCATGGGGCCCGGGCCTTTGGGGGGCCCGGGTCGTTTCAACAAGTGATGAGAAGTTATTTGAGAGAGCAACAAAGCTAGTAAATAAATATAAAAATGATATTTCCTCTGGATTTCCAAGTCAATTACTCTCTTTTCGAATGTGCTTAAAAACAGACATTGAAAAAAATGACGACAATCCATGAGCTATATTCATTTTTAATTAAAGACAACAGTACTTTGTGCTCAAGTTTTCCCGAAGTTGTGACTGCCATAACATTGTTCCTCACAATTCCTGTGACAGTTTCAAGTGCAGAGAGATCGTTTTCAAAACTTAAACTAATAAAGAACTATCTTCGAAATTCTATGAATGAAAAAAGATTAAGTGGACTCTCAATTATATCAATTGAAAACAAGAAAGCTAGAAATATTAACTTGGAGGATTTAATTAATGAATTTGCTGAAAGAAAGGCAAGAAAAGTCAAGTTCTGATTTTGTCGTAAGTAAACTTTTATTTCACGGTATCCTTTTTAAAGCTCAATATTTTGCATAATGTTTTGCCTTCTATGCCTCCATGCGTACAAGTAGTATCATAATTCTTAAATATATGCTAAATAAATAATGCAAAGAAAAGCAATATAAATGTATAATAAAAATTTTGTTAGGGGGCCCGTAAATAAGTTTTGCCCCGGGCCCGTGACACTCTTGCTCCCTTCCTGATTGCTACCCTACAGAGACTCCAGAGACGTATAAAGCGAGTTCGACCGGAGACAAGACTGGAAGACGTTCTTCTTTTGCACGATAACGCAAGACCATTCAACAGTTTGCAAACAAGAGAGGCCATCACAAAAATGCGCTTGACTGTTTTACCCCACCCTCCATACAGCCCGGATCTGGCACCTTCAGACTTCCATTTATTTGGGCCAATGAAGGATGCTATTCGTGGAAGAAAGTTTCAGAGTGACGATGAGGTTGTTGAGGAGGTTAAGAGGTGGCTCCAGCGGAACCCAGCGGATTTTTACCGGCAAGGAATAAAGGCCCTTGTTTCGAGGTGGAGGAAAGCCGTAGAAAAGGTTGGAGACGATGTGGAAAAATAAAAACTTGTAAAAAAGGTATGTAACTACTTGTGTACAAAATTTCTGGAACTTACAAAGAAACTTGGAAAGAAAAAAAAAAGGTGGGGCAAATTATATTGAGTGGCCCTCCTTTATACAAATACAATATAATGTATTTCACTCTCTTGCAATTTGCCCTTTCTTTGTAGGCAAAGAGCTCATTCCTTCCATAACTAATACATGAAAGCATCGTATCAGAATACAAGAATTCGTGTATATTTTTACGTAAGTGTGTTTATGTACATCTATACAAGTGCGTTCATTACACTCTTCGTGTCTACAAAGATGTTTTCTCCGCATCATTTTCATTTTCCGCGTTTTATCTTTGTAGTTAAAGAAGATGAAGAAAGTAAAAGTTTTCCAGAAACTTCTCAAACGTTATTAGCAGTAAATTATCTTTTTGTTGTATGGGATCTGAAGCTCTGAAAACTGCGTTTGCATGCGAGTATTTGATCTATGACGGGGAAAAGGCTCTCTCTCTCTTTCTTTCTCTTTCTCTCTCTCATATATTGTAGCGTAATGTTGATATACAGCTCATAAGAGCTTTAAAGCTTCATTCTGTTTCGCTGAAAACGGTAGTTTCCAGGCAAATTGCATAGAGTTGCTGGGTATAATCACTCAGTGGCACCATAAATTCATTTCGGCCTTTTCTGTACCCTATACGTTTTTGTACTGGACTACCACAATGATCGCTTTCCTGATTGGTCGATAGTCAAAAGTCGGAACTGACCCTGGGTGCCACAATCGAAAGGGTGCAAATTCGTTAAAAGTTTCCCTTCAAACATAAAATTTCTAAAAGGTATAAAAAATTACTAATTGGTAGTAATATATTTTCCTTTGGATATTTTACTCCTTTTGGTGACACTAAAAAATACAATTTCAGAAAACAAAACCCAGTTATTACTAATTAGTAATTTTTATGCTTTCCAGAATTTTTAGGTTTATAGGCGAACTTTTTCCGAAACTGTGCATGCAGAGACAAAGTTCGGGGATTGCAGGGTCTGCAAACTTGTATGAACATCGTGGAAATGTTGCAAAACGCCTTCGGAAATGCAACTGACCAGTGGAATCAATGTCCGGGTATGAGTCACTGGAGTACTTGCGGCAGATGTGTTGAAGTGAACTAATGCTCCTCTTGTTGTTTTTGGTCACACCTCGTGAATGTTTGAAATATATTTGTTATAGAGAAGAGGCATTTTCAACGAAAGTGGGATACCCGCTTTAATGATTAACGATGTGTTTTTTTTTTTTTTATAATAAAATATTCTCTGTGAAAGCCAGATGAATAGTACAGTCAAACTTTAACTTAGGAAGAAGCTGTTACTGTACGAAAAACAAATTACTGTTACAAACAACAATGTTAATACTAACCAGTTGCCAAAGTATCGTTACGCCGCTTATCGTAAGTTCAACGAAGTTAAGCGACGTTCGGTCTGGGCAGTAGTTGGATGGGTGGCTGGCTGACTGACCGTTCCTTTGCAACCAGATGATAATGTAAGGACGCGTAGTTCTGAGTTACATTAAACTGTAAGTTCCCCTTTGTCATATGATCTTACCTGTTAGTATGGAGACATTGGGTATGCTCACTAGTTGAATGGGTGAACGTCCTCTGCGTTTATATGATTTGGCGGTCCGTGGTTTGGATTCGACGATAAGCTGCAGGTCCCTCGAGTTATATGTTCATCCTAGCTGTTAGTACGGAAGCTAACATCCACTTAATTACAATAGTATGAAATGGAAGATCTCCAAGCTTTCATTTGATACCGAATCCCTTATATTGTTGTTGGAGGGGTATTGTTTAATCTCCTTCGCTACATCTAAGATGATATAACGGAGGGGACTTACCGCTTTACTACCGCTCCCATCCAACTACTACCCAGTGTCGATGTCGCTTAACTTCGCTGATCGACGGGAAGCGGTGTTACGACAATTTGGCTGCGACACAGCCTTACTGAATCCATTAAAAGCAGAGATTATTGGCAGTGAAAGGTCATTAAATTCTTGATCACTTAAAAAATATGTTTTCTTTTTGGAGAATTAGATAAAATCAATCTCCGTCCTGAACTGCTTTCACTTTGCTAAATTGTTTTTGGGATGGATTCGTTAAGTTTTGTTTCTAAACTTAACAATAAAAAATAAAATTACCATTAATGTTATTAACTGTGGTGTGAATTAATTACGATTTTAATTAATTGCGATGTGATTTACATGGCTGACTGAAGTATTACGCTATTAATTAAATATACATATTTTAATTGTGGATAGTCGAAGCAATCTGTCACCCAAATATGTCCGTTCCGAAAATGCGTATGTTGGGAGTGTAAAAATGGGATTTAATAATGAATATAGAATACCAATTCATAATGTATCACGTGATCCCCCTCCTCTAGTCTTGTTCAATCAGGTCCTTAAATATCAAGTAGTTTTTAAATAGTAACAGAATAATATAAGTTAGAATTAAATATCAGAAAATAGGCCATTAAAGTTAGTTCAATACCGTAGAATAGGTGGAAAATTAGAAACATTATCAAAATTATGTATTAATTACTGTCGTTTAAATTTTTGGGTCGTAAGTAGTACAGGACAAATAACATACCAAGCGAGAATGGAACAGCAAAATCTGAAGTAAGAAAAAGGCCACGCAGCACGAGAAACGGACACGGAGAGGAGGAGAGACAGAATTAGACAGACAGAGAGAGCCAGAAAGGGTCGTTGGAAGCAGTTTGTTCATCTGAAGATGGTTTTGTTTTCCATTGTTAATTTGTTTTTAATTTTTCAATCAGAGCCCGTGGGAAGTAGGGCCTATGTTAAGATGAGTTCATAACAGAAACTGAACTTCATTGTTGAGTAGGGCTGCTGACGAAAGAATATTCTATCCGAGCCCGAGGCTTTTTATTCATGTCACGCGCGAAGCTATATAATTTTTAAAGGCCTACTTGAATTTTCGGTCAAGGCTTAACCTTGAATCTTAAATTGCATAACGTAAGTGTAAAGTTAAAGTAATCTGTGAACATAAGAATTAAAAGTAGAAAAATTTTGGTTCATAATAAAAGTTTATATTATTACTACGGTTCTAAAAACAATCTTAATTTACTTAGTTGTGGTTAAGTGGGAAAACAAAAATAATCCGAACTAAAAAGATCATTGGTCACGTTACCATCCTGAATGTAGTTGCGTAGTCACACTCCAACCCACGAACGGGACACGAACGAGTTAATGGATGGCCTATCGTTAAACCCTGAAACCCCGAATCCTTTATTGATTACATGCTGGTGGGATAGAACGGTAACCACGTTAGCGTTCGTCGAACATCCGAACCCCAGAATAGAACGGTAGAATAGAACGGTAACCACTAGAACCTTCGTTGACGCCCAGAACCCCAGAACCCTTTATATACACACTTAATTTGTTGGTAACACTCATACATAGGGTATGTACCAAGAATACTTATTTTTGTTTCCATAGAAAGCCAACAGATGGGACTTTGCACTCTCCCATCAGTCAGTTCGATAATCTAAATGTCATTTCTGGGCGGTAGATTGCTTGGACCCTGGATAGTGTGCAGTGGACCCGTTAAATACCCTTCCAAGATCTTCGGATCTTACACCCCTTAATTTTTGTATTTGGAGTGAAGTGAAGAACATTGTTTAAACCAAAAGCTTCGTCAATGCATTGTCGATGTCTACGCTACAATTTCACCTAATACAGTTGTGTCGTTCTGTTACTTCGCGATATCAGGCGTGCCTGGATGCAAATCGAGAAGATTTTGAACACCTGTGGTAGTTTATACTGTAAGTTATTCTTGCTTTCTTGTAACACAATAAACAGCAATGATACCCATACTGTATTTGGGCTATCTGCACTGAGACTGTGTGGTTGTGTTGAAAATATTTTCATCGAGTAAATGCCCTCAATTAATGAAAATAGTTTTCATCGAACCTCCGTGCTTGATGAAATACTTTTCATCGATTAATCCTTGAGAAAATAATTCAGTCGAATTGGGTGGCAGTGGCACCACCTATTAGAGGAAATGTCATTCAAATTTTCTTTCAGTTTATCTTCATTAACCCAGTGTAATTACATGCAAGTTAATTTTATGTTAATCCAGAACACACTAACAGTAATTTAAGTTTTAAGACTATATACACTAGAAATAAGTTCTCCTTACCTGAGTGAGGCTCGAACCGCTGTCACCGAAAGTTCGGATTTTATGAGCCGCCACGTTACTCGGCCATGAGACGTTAAGATATAATGACAGTATATATATATATATATATATACAGGGTGGGCGGAAAGTAGCTCCCTATTTTGGATTGGTAAAAAAATACGTATATTATCCATTTATTTCAGAAGAAATAATATGAAAAGGTAGGCATACATGGTAGGTTTTCTCTAAAATTCAATGTGGGCTCCAACTCTTTCCACCAGCTTCTGGAGCCGCCCAGGAATGGCGTCCACTGACTTTAGCAGGAACTCCGGCGGGATGGAGGACATGACTTCCCGAATTCGGTCCTCCAGTTCTTCCAATGTCCTCGGTTTGGTGCGGTAGACTTCTTCCTTTACCCACCCCCAAAGAAAGAAGTCGCACGGTGTCAAGTCGGGGCTCCTGGCTGGCCATTGATGTGGACCACGACGACCCATCCAACGCAGACGGTGCAGGCAGTTCAGGAAATGTTCGCACGGAGTCCACGAAAGTCAACTCGCCAGGCAGCTCGGGAAAGTGGACTCTCCCGCTACTCAGTGCGAACTGTGCTGAAGAAGGAGCTGAACTGGCGTGCGTGGAAGCCGCATTACTGCCAATCTCTCTCGGACGAGGACTGCGACATTCGCATGGAGTTCGGGGAAATCATGCTGGCTTCGCATGAAGACTGGCCCCATCTCTTCCGCAACATCCTCTGGAGCGACGAGGCGGTGTTCCACGTCGGAGGCTTTGTCAACCGCCACAATTGCCACTACTGGGCAGGAGAGGATCCCATGGTTACCGCTGAAAAACGGCAGAATCGGTTCAGTGTAACGGTGTGGTGTGGTATGACCTCAGATCAGGTTGTGGGCCCGTTCCTTCTGCGCAACACCATGAAAGCTGAGCGGTACCTTGCTATGTTGCGAAACGAGGTCTGGCCGGTTGTCAGCACATGGGAGAACATCGACGATCTGATATTTATGCAAGATGGCGCCCCTCCGCACTTCGCTCTTGTTGTCCGTGAGTGGCTGGATGCCCACTTCCCTGGGCGTTGGATGGGTCGTCGTGGTCCACATCAATGGCCAGCCAGGAGCCCCGACTTGACACCGTGCGACTTCTTTCTTTGGGGGTGGGTAAAGGAAGAAGTCTACCGCACCAAACCGAGGACATTGGAAGAACTGGAGGACCGAATTCGGGAAGTCATGTCCTCCATCCCGCCGGAGTTCCTGCTAAAGTCAGTGGACGCCATTCCTGGGCGGCTCCAGAAGCTGGTGGAAAGAGTTGGAGCCCACATTGAATTTTAGAGAAAACCTACCATGTATGCCTACCTTTTCATATTATTTCTTCTGAAATAAATGGATAATATACGTATTTTTTTACCAATCCAAAATAGGGAGCTACTTTCCGCCCACCCTGTATATATATATATATATATATATATATATATATATATATATATATATATCTTTCGCATTGATTTTGCTGTATATATATATATATATTATTTATGTATGTAAAAATGAACAATGAATAAATTCCTATATTCTTATATTCATTCGTATAATTCTTATATAATTCGTGTATTTATATCAATCCTTATATTTATATAATCCTTGCATTTATATAATCCTTGTATTTATGTAATCCTTGTATTTATATAATCCTTATCTTTATATAATCTTTATGTTTATATAATCTTTATATTTATATAATCCTTATATTCATTATATTCATATAATACTTATATTTGTATACATTTATATTCATATATTCATTTTTACATAGAGATCAAAATAGCATAAACGCTGACGCGAGTTTGGACAAATTTTTGATTTGCTTTCTATTTTATTTCTGCCAAATAATTGGTGAATTATTTCTTTTTAAAATTACTTCATCATATTTTTTAGATTTAGCTTAATAATAAAACCTGATTAATCTGCAATGTTCATTTTCTGTATACATTCTCTCTTCGTATAAAAGATGAAGTCATGTCTTGCTTAACGTTTAATTTTAAATCTTAAGCCTTTAATTTTTGCTCATATGCATGTTTAAGTGTAATTCATAATAAAATGCATATTTCAATTTCCATTTTTAGTTAACGCGGCAGATCATGATAACATCAGATCTGTCAATATGCAGTTTAAAATAAAAATATGGCTTCATCTTCAAATATCTTGCTTATCTGTTTAGACGTTGCCACAGCTAAAATATTTACCTTATCTCCAAATATTTTTCAAAATAATGCAGCCTATTGAGAATAAAAACAAAACAAGTCAACATTAAATAATAATGATGTCTACAACAAAATTTGGGTATATAAACTCGTGTAATTTTTCAAATAATTATTCTGATTTGACTGATCTAACTTAGAGGCTGAGCATTACTTGTAACATTTTAGCAGTAAAACTACAGTAAGAAAACATCTTTGTCTTCTCCTTCGAGCCTTGCTCTCTTCAGAGAACTTAGTCTTAAATAGAGAAAAATAATTTCCCGATACGTTACAAGAAGAATCGGGGAACCTTCAGAGAATTTAGTAAGCTCCACAGAATCCTCCCATCCACCACAAGAAGAAATCGGAGAGTAGTATAGAAGAAACTACTGCGATTCCCTATACGGTACCAGCTACTTCAGAGTAACAAATCCGTTGCTGCCACCTAACCAGAACCCCCGTCAACTCCGAACCGACCAAGGCCATAGACGGAGGGGTTAACAACTGGCGACCTCTGCAATCAGGATTCTTCCAGTCTTCCAGACCGTGGAACTAGAACCAACATTCAGTTGACCGGCGTGTCACGACTTCAGTTCTTCCCATCCATCATTCAACCGATGTGTCACGACTCCAATTTCTCCACGCCCATTCTTCGTCCAGGAACAAGTGGCCAGCAAGACACGTCTTCAGGAGACGACTCCAAAGATTTCGTCGTTGGAATCTTGTTAAGTACAGATCACTTTTTCAAATTAATTACTAAACATTTGAGAAGTCAGTATCATTAACAGTTAATAATTAGTATCAAACCAGAATTGACAAAAAACACAGTGAACATTCCATACACCAGTGATACATTTCTTTTTATTGAAACCGAGTTATTTCCACTATTATAATTAGCATAGCATAATTTTATTTAATATGCCAATCATAATATTATCGTACATTCACGTATATTCGGGTGAAATTTTACTTAAATTTTTTTTATTATTTTGTTTAAAATTTATTTTTTTAATTTTTCCCTAGTTAGGCAAATTGTTGTGCATTATTTGTGTATTTCTTAGATAGAGTAGATAGGAAACCCACGCCAGTTTATAGCAGTTCAAGTCAGTCGGTTGCATCCAGAGGACAACCGCCCCAGAAATCAGCCCCCAGAGTAATCAGTTCCAGTTGTTGAATCCAGTAGGATCAAAACAGTCAGTTTCCAGTCAGTCAGTTTCAGTTCAGTCAGTTTCAGTTCAGCTAATTTCAGTTCAGCAAGTTTCAGTTCAGCCAGTTTCAGTTCAGCCAGTTTCAGTTCAACCAATTTCAGTTCAGTCAGTTTCAGTTCATCCTGTTTCAGCTGAAACAGGCTGAAACAGTGCAGTCAATTTAATTCAACCTTCTTTTTTTGTTGTAAGAAGAAAGAAATTGACAGGTTTGTGTCTTTCTGCACACAGTATTTGCGTACATAAATAAATAGGTGAATTATATATTTTATTGTTTGTAACAAAAACGGTTTCTGCAAAGTACATGGTAAATTTATGAAATTTTTAAAATGAGTTCATACATTTCGAGTAATATGTCGAAATCGACAGGCAAGTTTTGCATCTTCGTTTAGGACGACTTTATGAAGTGTTTATTTAAACCGAAAGAGCTAATGTCACGCTTAAGTTTTTTCGTTTCAATACTGTTGTACATACGGTATTAGGGATAAGGTTTCTTTTTTTTTCTTTGTTTCGCTTCGCCTTCCTCGTTTGTAAGTCCATTTTTCTTTTTCTTTGTCGTGTTTCGAAGAAAATGAATAGATTTAGGAAGACGGGATGGTCGGAAGCTTTCTGGACCCCGCACGAAACCATCGATGACGCGGACGAAGTATGTTCGTATGTTTCGGAAACGCCTTCTTGGGCTCACGAAATGGTGCTTTTTGACGAGAGTTCACAAACTTTCATGAAAACTTCTATCAACAACCAAGCGGTTTTGGCTCTTGTTGACGACTGCTGTCAGGCAATTACATTAAACAAGACGTATACAAGAAGTTACTTAAGACGGCTACGGGAAATTTCGATTTGCGTTCTCGCTTGACCTGCATTGATGATGGTTGGGAAGAATACAGTACCGGAGAAATTATTCTTCCTATTGAGTTTGATTCAGTCCCTTATCTGACCCCATTTGTGGTCATATCTGAAGGAGACTGGGATGGAAATTTAATCCTGGGGATGAATTTCTTTATTACGCACGATTTCTATGTGGCTGATAGAGAAGCAGGCCTAATTCGAGGAGAGAACCCACCTTTTGAGTATGTTTATCACCTCTACTCTTCGCTCTTTTCGACTAAGGGTGAAAGAATTGTATCAGAGAGGCCGAATGACTCCCTGGAACCAATTCAAAATAAAGAGGAACTGCTATTAGATGGGAAAGAGTCTTCATCAATCGTCAATTGTTCCGTTCCAGTTCCGGCGAACGAGGAACTAGAAAGCCAACATACTTTTGGTAATTTGGAGCACGAAGACTCGAATGTCTTCACAGTAGACCCATGTGACTCCATCGAGAGCGAGTCACCCCCTTCGGTTACAGTTAGGCAGGAACTTGAAGTTCCCAGAGTTTCAGTTATTCCAAATAAATCTGAAGACTTATCTCCTTTGAGTTCCGGTTTGGTCATTTCGCTTGAATCCCTGTTTAAGGAAGATGACGTGATTCTGTTCTCAAACAGACATCACGAGGGAAGTTCTCAATGAGGGAAATTTTCCGAGAGATCCCCCTTCTTCTGCAAATTTACGTGAGGTCACGGAGAACTCGCCTATGTCCCTCGGACATGATGCAAGCTCGGCTTATGACCTCGAGTCTCTTATCTTAATGAAATTCAAATCTTGCCACGCGCCAACAACGCGTCTTTGATGAATTTGGAAGAAAAATACCACACTTCTCTTCCCACCAAAGGGAGTGATGCATCTTTGCATCGCTCTACAGGACAACGTTCATTCGATTCTGTTCTTTCTAATCAAAAGGTTTGAAGATCGAAATTTTGCAGTACCATTTCAGACACCTGCAGAAAGTCTTCTCTTTCTCCTACTAAACAGAAGACTTATCTTCCTCCTGTTTCCCGTCCGATGAAACAGAATACTAATTTTTCTCCTGTCTTCTTGTTGGCCCTTCCTCAGGTCAAACCACGGGTCGAGAACCTCGGCATTGACCATAACCTTCCTTCTCCTCCTCTAAATGTTCCTTTCTACCACCATAAAACAGCTTTTCGGAATGTTCAGAATTCATCGGCTTTCTTCGTTCTTGTCATCTTAATCTGTGTTTCAAGTCCTTTCTTACCCTTCTCTATCCCTATTATCTCGCAACCCGATAGGCCACCGCCCTTCAAGGCTATCTCCAAGATTGGCCCCACTCGTTCAGACTCCTGCCTGTTCCTGAATATTCGATTGGTCACAATTTTCTGGAGCCATCTGCCACTTTCATTTCAGAAGCCGAACTTCCATCACTAAGGTCACTCGCGTAGCTCCAAACGGACCGAATACACGAAACGAAGAACAGTAATCATAACGTCAGTTTACCCCAATTACAAATTGTTTCTTTAATCGTACTTCCAGTTCCAGAGCAATGTCCACACGTAAACCTTTCACTGCACAATACCTTAACATTTTATACCTTCCACGCTGTAGAGTTTATGTAACACATGTTATGTAACACACATTATACAAGAGGATATTGCAAATTTGAAAGAAAGTGCAAGTTCCACCATCTTACTGTCTGCAACACCTCTGCAAGGTATGGGAGGTGCAAATACGGACAAAAATGCCGTTACCAGCACCCTCAAAGACCCGACAGGCGAAAAGACGAAACCAGCAACAAAGAGGGCTACCAATTTTTAGATGTAGCCCATACAATTCAATTATTGAATACCATCCAGCAAACACAAAGCCAACTGACAAATACAGGTATCCGAGAGCCGTACAGAAGGCATACAGAAAGTCATTACATGCGATATCGGGACAACGGGTATCGAAACATATAAAGAGGTGAAAATTCTCGGAGGATTACAAGGCAACGAAACCGACACCACCATTGGAAGACGAATCGGAAACGCAAGTATGTAAAAACGACAGAGAAAAAATAAAAATAATCCTAGCCAACATTCAGGGCCTTAAATCAAACCATTTCCAGGACAAAGTTTTATACCTGAAAGGATTCATGCAAGAAACCGGAGCAGACTTTGCATGCCTCACAGAAACCCATCTAAAGGACTGCCAGGCGAATTGTAAAAACTGTGAGTTTTTTATTGACAAAAAAGAAATACAAATTGACAACTATAACATACTCCGAGCTGACAGAACAGTAAACGCAAAGGAGGATGTGCTATTTACACACGAGGAAGACGTATGACAGAAATGACTATAAGTACTTCAAACAGCAACATAGAATGTGTAGCAGCAAAAGTTGAAAAATTAAATATGGTACTAATTGTAATGTACAGACTCCCGAACACACCAACCTCAAAATTCTCAGATTCCATTACAGAGGTCAGAAACTGGGTAAAAGATCTACATTCTCCAACCTCAAATATTTTTCTATGTGGTGATTTTAATTTTCCATTCATGAAATATAAAAGGATAGGAAGAAATATATGTGTACACCAGGACAAGGGGGGTACACGGAAAGACCAGGAGCAGGTAAAAATGCTACTAGATATAGGTGATGAATTTATGTTAACAAGAAATAACAGAAAACACAAGAAAAAAACAACTGCCTAGATATGGTATTCACAAACAACAGCAACCTAATTGATAACGTAGAAATATCCCCAACTATAATATCGGATCACAACATTATTGAAATAACCAATATAAAAGCAACAGGAAAGAAAAGAACACGAACAACAGAAAGAAGAAAATTCAAGATTTTTAATTTTCACTCCAAAGCTATAAACTGGGAAGGTGTGGCATTCAGCATGGAAGTAATGATTGGAAAACTTTCTTCGAGGCCAAGACAACGGGAGAGATACTAGTGACCTTAGAGGAAAAGCCGCTGGAAATTGTTGAAAGACATGTCCCAAAAATACAACAAAGAGAAAAGAGAAGCAGGTTCGATAGACAAAAGAGGTCATTGTTCCGAAAGAGAAAAAGAGTGACTGCAGAATTAAGTAACTGCAAAGATAACAACATCAGAAAAATATGAAATGATAAACTGCAGAGTATCGATTGCGTCATACAGGAAATAATTTAGAAACATACATAAAAAGGAGAAGACGACGCTATAGAAGCGATAAAGGTTAATTCAAAGTACTTTTATAATTTTGCAAAAAGGAAGTCGAAAAATCACACGACTATCGGGCCTTTGAAAAATGAAGACAGGGTTTTATCTGATGATCTAACAGAAGTATCTGAAATATTAAGAGCTCAGTACGAATCATCTTTCAGTATCCCAAAAACTGACAAACTCATATGCGATAGAAACATGCTCTTTGAAGTAGAACTACAAAGGGAAAGTTTAACGGACTTCGACTTTACGACAGATGATATTACACAAGCTATAGGGAAACTAGAAGAACACTCAGCGGCAGGACCGGACAAATGGAATGCCAAACTGATCAAAAACTGCAAGAATGCAATCGCTGAGCCCCTATATTGGATATGGAGACGATCACTAGACACGGGAGAAATACTGGGCATCCTAAAGAGCGCGAACATAGTCCCAATATATAAAGGAGGAGATCGATCCGAGGCCAAAAACTATAGGCCAGTGTTGCTTACATCTCATCTCACTAAAATATTTGAAAGAATAGTTAAACAGAAAATCTATTACTTTTTGGAAACTCGGAAAAAATTAAATGATTACCACCATGTATTTTGATCAGGCAGATCATGCCATTCACAACTAATGGAACACTACAAGTTTACAACGACATTATTGATGCACCTCAAAGTAATGAAAACTATGATGTAATATACACAGACTTTACCAAAGCGTTCGACAAGTGTGACCATGGAATCATAATACATAAACTGAAATATATGGGAATAAGAGGAAACGTAGGGAAATGGATATATAATTTCCTTGGTGAGCGGCGGCAAGTCGTTACAGTACGAGGAATATTTTCATCAGAATCAGAGGTCCTCAGTTCAGTACCACAAGGAACAGTATTAGCTTCATTACACTTCATAATCATGCTAACTGACATAGATGAGGACGTTACCAGAGACAGCACAGTAACATCTTTTGCCGATGACACAAAGATCAGTAGAAAAATAAGAAACCCAGAGGATATAGGATCTCTACAAACAAACATGAAGAGAATCTACAAGTGGTCGGAAGACAACAATATGAAGTTTAACACAGAAATTTCAACTGTTACTGTACGGAAAAAGGGAGGACCTAAAATCCGTCGAATATTATACCCAAAATGGACAGGAAAATCAGAGAAATTCTAAAGCAAAAGATTTAGGAGCTGTAATGAGTGATGATGCGAAATTTGAAACACAAAATAAGATAGTAAATAGAGCAAAGAGAATAACTGAACAGATACTGAGAACCTTTAAACGAAGGGATATGAATGTAATGATTCCTCTACTGAAAACACTGATCATACCAAATTGGAATACTAGTCGGTCCTAACATGCCCATATAAAAAAGAAGACATTAGACAGTTTGAAGGGATTCAGAGAAGCTTCACAACCAAGATCAATGGGTGCAAAGAACCTAAATTAGTGGGAAAGGTACGCGAATTAAACCTATATTCACTTGAAAGGAGGCGAGAGATATACACCATTATTTACACTTGAAAAATAATGGAGAAACTAGCTCCAAATCTTACTCTGAACCCTATAACTCCACAAACAGTGGAAAGTAGAAAAGGAAGACTGTTTCGTGTTCCCAAATTAAAGGCTAGACAGGGAACATCCTTAACCCTGAAAGAAAATAGTTTTGTTGTAAGAGGACCAAGACTGTTTAATCAACTGCCCTAAGAACTAAGGAACACGAGTGGTGTTGCAATGGACATTTTCAAAAGAAGATTAGATGCCTGGCTCAGAACAATCCCGATGATCGGGCGTACCTGGCTAAGTGTGAGGTGAAGAATACGAGAAACCAACTCACTGCTTCACCAGGCCAACTCGAGAGGAGGGGCGACAAGCTTGACCTTCATGAAATGAGGAATCATCGCACGGAACATTTGAAAGTTTGAAAGGGTGTGTGTGTGTGTATATATATATGCTGCAAACCTACAAGGAAAAAGAAGTGTTTAATTGTGAAATTCATCATATATATGTTAGGTGGGGCAATGTACTATCCGAGTGTTTTGGCTCCTCTTGCGGGGTGAGACAAGACTCCTTGCTCTCACCTATGCTGTTTAATGTGTATATTGACGAATTAATTGCTTCACTTAATGAGGCAACAGTAGGATGTTGTATAGATAACACAAGGATAAATAACTTAGTTTATGCCGATGATATGGTGTTAATAAGTCCCTCTGTTAAAGGTCTGGATCGGTTACTAAATGTGTGCGAAGTGTATTCGCAGAAACATGATATTCTTTTTAATGTTACAAAAACTAAGGTTATGCAGTTTCATCCTAAAAGCTGTAATCAGCCAGCTGATATAAGGTTTAAAATGAATGGTGAAGTAATTGAGGAAGTACAAGAGTAAGTATTTGGGTCAAACTATTACGAGCTCCTTGAGTGATGACTCAGATATAAGAAAGCAATCTCGAAGCCTGTGTGCTAAAGCGAATATGACCATAAGGAACTTTCGTTTCTGTACAAGTGAAGCTAAAGACACTCTTTCGTACTTTCTGCAGTAATATATACGGTCAGCAACTCTGGGTGAATTATAAAAAAGGTTTTGGCAGAACCCTAAATTTGCTGTACAACAGGTCTTTTAGACTCTTACATAAATTACCCCCGAGATGCTCAGCTTCGCAAATGTTTGGTACCCGCAATGTCCCGAGCTTCCCAGAGGTAACAAGACGTGCTCAACACAGTCTAATGCAAAGAATTAAAAAATCAACCAACCCGATCACCCAAGCTTTCCATGAGTCCTGCCATTTATCCTCTAAGCTATGGACTTCCTGGTACGAAAACGTCTGTCTGTAGCTCCACTTAACTTGGACATTACAGTATTATTTCTAATCAATTGTATATATTTCTATCCTTAGTATATGAACTGTCATTGTATTAATAATATTTGTCATATGGACTAGTCTGCCAATAAACCTTTTCATTTTCATTTTCATTTTCATATATATGATTAAAACTAAATCATCAAGAGTTCCTGATGTGTGACTTCATCATTTTGAAGACAAATTAAACATTGTGAGTGCTCAATCACTGACCTTCGTAATCTCGATGAAAATTCTGGTCTTAGTATGCAACTAAAGTGTGCATACATATTTTTTAGAAACACACACACTCTCTCTCTCTCTGTCTGTCTGTCTGTCTCTCTCTCTCTCTGTCTCTCTCTATCTATATATATATATATATATTATATATATATATATATATATATTATATATATATATATATAGTGTGTGTATATATATATATATATGTGTGTGTGTGTGTGTGTATATATATATATATATATATATATATATATATATGTGTGTGTGTGTGTGTGTGTGTATATATATATGCGCCTCGGTAGTATAGTGGTTAGCTTTGCTGACTGCGAATCCATCGGCCCCGGGATCGAGACCCGGTGACGGCAGCGGCAGGCAGCGCGCAGTAAAACCCAGCTGTTCATCCTTCAATACAAAAAAAAAATTGGTTGGTAAATAAATGGGTAGCCTAGTGGTTAAGACGCTGGGCTGCTGGTGAGGCGTGATTCGGATTCCATCTTAAACTGTAGGTCTAAGGTGGAGTGACAAGCTTAACCTTCGTCAGAATGAACAATTCGGGCGGAAGCAAAACCAAGGTTATATATATGTTAACCCTCTTCTCGATGGCCTTGAGTAGTTCGAAGTTGACGGGAGTTCTGGTTAGGTGGCAGCAACGGATTTCTTACTCTGTGGTAGTTGGTACTGCGTAGGGGCGTAGGGAATCGTAATAATTGCTTTGTTCCACACTCCGATTTCTTCTTGTAGTAGATTGGAGGATTCTACGAAAACTTACAAGGTTATCTGACGGTTTCCCGATTCTTCTTGTAGCGTATCGGAGAAGTTTGTGAAGCAATACTGGTCTCAGTCTTAAGACTTACTGATTTCTAACTTTACTGCTTCTTGAAAATGCTGTTATTCTAACAAAAATACTTTGGAGAATATGGGCTCAAGGGTGGAATTATAGATATCTTTTACTGACTTTTACTGTTTCAAAAATATTACGGGGTATGCCTTCTAGCCTCTAGGTCAGATCAGACAGAACAAAATAATAATTCGAAAGATTACAATTGTGGAAAAGATTTTCCACAGGAAATAATTTTTTTTAAATTTAAAAATATTATTGTTTGTATAAATTAAAGTATTATTCTTTTAAATTTTTAATATTGTATAACTTGTCTCATGCCCACAGAAGATATCTGGCAGCCTTTCTTAGGCCTAACGACATCAGAGGTGCCAAATCTATAATCTTAAACGAAGACTCCCCAATTCAAATGTTCTTTTCGGCTAATATAAAACACATAAAAAAGTAAGTATGAAACCAAAATTATGTAAATTCCTTTGGTAATATCATTATTGGACTGGGACTTTGCAATTTTAATAATCATTTTTTTTTGGTAAACGTGGCACCACGGGAGTCTCTCCAGGGCATAGCAAGGAGGGGAAAGGCAGTTCGCGCCTCGCTTCTTTGGCGGTCAGTCAACTCATTTGGTATCGTTAACAACCCTCTTCGAAATTAAAATTTGCATTTTATTAAAATTAAATGTTTAAAATTTAAAATTAAAACTGATTCAGGATATGACTTCATCTTTTATGATTTAAGAGAATAAAAAAATTAACATTGTTGAATTTAACAAGATTACATGATTAAGCTTAATATAAAAATTGATTAGGTAATTTAAAAAAAATAATTCAAGTATTGGATAGGAAATTATTAAACAAAAATAAAATAGAAAGCAAATTAAAATTTGTATTATTTTTCAAACTTGCATGAAATTTATATAAAGTTAGTGTCATGCGAGTTTAGACTTTATATGCAAAAATTAATGTTAGAATTATCATTTATATACCTTTCAACCTTCCAAATGTTCCGTGCGATAATTCCTCATTTCACGAAGGTCACGCTTGTCACCCCTCCTCTCGAGTTGGCCTGGTGAAGCAGTGAGTTGGTTTCTTGAACTCTCCACCTCACATAGCTAGGTACGCCCGGCTCATCAGGGATTAGTCTGAGCCAGACGTCTAATCTTCTTTTGAAGATGTCCATCGCAACACCACTCGTGTTCCTTAGGTCTTTGGGCAGTTGATTAAACAGTTTTGGTCCACTCACGAAAACTATGGTATTTGTCATTTACCATTACTTATTCGGACTATAGTGGATTTAATTATCCCAGAAGAGTTACTTGTTCCATGCACGGTCTGTGTGTATCATAAAAAACTCAGGGAACCATTCTGAGTTCATTCCCATCATGAAACGGACATGTTATGTGCTTTGAAAAGTGGACGCTCAATTCTGCCAGTTGAGGTTTAAGTTTTGGTTTTGGCTAAAAATATAATAGTTACCCCTTTTTGTTTGATTTATTCAATCCGACGTGAATGCAACGAGTCTTTTACTTATATTGAGGTTCTAAATGTAGTGGGGCTAGGTTGCTTTAAACCCTAGATCCATGTCCCAAAGCTGGATCCTGTCTGCTTTGCAGATATCTGGTGAGGGAAGCTATATTTATGGACCTCTTTGCGAGAGACCCGTTGCCCACGTCGGGCTTGCATCATGAAAAAGAAAAACTATGGTATTTGTCATTTACCATTACTTATTCGGACTATAGTGGATTTAATTATCCCAGAAGAGTTCCTTGTTCCATGCACGGTCTGTGTGTATCATAAAAAACTCAGGGAACCATTCTGAGTTCATTCCCATCATGAAACGGACATGTTATGTGCCTTGAAAAGTGGACGCTCAATTCTGCCAGTTGAGGTTTAAGTTTTGGTTTTGGCTAAAAATATAATAGTTACCCCTTTTTGTTTGATTTATTCAATCCGACGTGAATGCAACGAGTCTTTTACTTATATTGAGGTTCTAAATGTAGTGGGGCTAGGTTGCTTTAAACCCTAGATCCATGTCCCAAAGCTGGATCCTGTCTGCTTTGCAGATAGCTGGTGAGGGAAGCTATATTTATGGACCTCTTTGCGAGAGACCCGTTGCCCACGTCGGGCTTGCATCATGAAAAAGAAAAACTATGGTATTTGTCATTTACCATTACTTATTCGGACTATAGTGGATTTAATTATCCCAGAAGAGTTCCTTGTTCCATGCACGGTCTGTGTGTATCATAAAAAACTCAGGGAACCATTCTGAGTTCATTCCCATATATATATATATATATATATATATATATACACAGTATATAACGACTATATAAAACTGCAATGATCATAGGAAATTGCGTGTTTTTAAGTTTTTAATTTTACTATATTTTTATTTTATGCAGGAAGGAGCGGCCAAGGGCAAATGCCATAGATGAAGAGAACCAAAATGAGGTCGGGTTTTCGAGATGCCTAGACACTCTGCGTTTGAAAGATGGGAGGTCATAGACAGGAGGAAAGATGGATTGAGGAAGATTGTTCCAGCGTTGACCGGTTGAGTAGATGATAGACTAAAAATAACGTTTAACCCTTGCATTAATTAGATAGTTGGACAGAAAAGGAATGAGAAAGTGTAGAAAGTCTGGTACTGCGTGATCTCCTTGAAGGAGGAGGCATGCAGTTAGAGAGTTCAGAAGAGCAATGTCCGTTATAATAGTGATAGTAAAGAGAGAGTGAGGCAACATCGCGGCGAAGAGAGAGAGATTGAAAACAGTGAGTAAGAGGCGGGGAAGTGATGAAACGAAAAGCCTTTGAATCCACCCGGTCAAGTACGGCTGTGTGGGTTGAGCCTCCCCATACATCCAAACCATACTCCATCCAGGGGCGAACAAGACCCCTGTACAGAGGCAGCAATTGAGTGGGGGTGAAGAAATCGCGGAGGCGGTACAGCACACTAACCTCTTCGAAGCTGTTTTAGAAAGAGAGTATATGTGATCTTTCCAGGAAAGCTCACGAGAAAAGGAAACGCCAAGAATGTTAAGAGAAGAGGAAGAATTGACTTGTGTTCTTGAAGGTAAGGGGATAGTCGTGTGGAAGATTGTGACGAGTAGACACATAGAGGAACTGAGATTTTGAGGCATTGAAAGCTACAAGTCTTTCTCTGCCCTAATCAGAGATAGCAGAAAGATCAGAGGTCAGGTGCTCTATAGCCGTACTACGCGAATCATGGAGTGACTGTTGAGAGGGACGCTTTGGGAAGCGGGTGGAGAAGTGAAGAGTGGAATTATCGGCATAAGAGCGAATAGGACAGGAAGTGCGAATTAAAAGATCATTAATAAAAAAAGTAAAAGAGTGTGTGATAAGACAGAACCCTGAGGAACACCACTGTTAATAGCTTAAGGAGAAGAACAGTGACCATATACAACTGCAGCTATAGATCGGCCGCAAAAGAAATTAGAGATGAAAGCACAGATAGAAGGCTAGAAACCGAAGGAGGGCAGTTTCGAAATTAAACATTTGTGCCAGACTCTATCAAAAGCTTTTGATATGTCTAGCGCAAAAGCAAAAGTTTCACCGAATCCCGAAAGTAGGATGGCCAAGAGTCAGAGAAATATGCAAGAAAATCGCCAGTAGATCGTCCCTTACGGAATCCATACTGACGAGACGATCTGAAAGAAGATTGTGAGAAGAAAGGTGTTTAAGGATCTACCCATTAAGGATAAATTAAAAAACTTTGGAAAGGCAAGAAATCATAGCAATTGGACGATAGTTGGAGGGTTGAGAGCGGTCACCCCTCTTTGGGACAGGCCCAGATAGGCCCAGATAGGGCAGAAAAAACCATCTTTAGAAGAGATTCTAATTTCAGACATAATAAAGTCAGAGAGGAGAGGAGATGGAGGAATAGCACCGGAATCGTCCAGGGTTGAATTGTAAGCGAAAGTTTGAGCGAAGAGTTCAGCTTTGTCAGGAGAAGAGACGGAAACTGTGCCGTCTGAATGGAAAAGAGGAGGGAAAGAAGAGGAAGTAAGGTTGTTGAAGAGGTTCTTAGCTAGATGCCAGAAAGAGCGAGAAGAATTAGAATTGGATAAATGTTCACATTTTTGTCGGATGAAAGAATTTTTTTGGCGAGTCGAAGAACAGATTTTGCTCGATTCCGGGCAGAAATATAAGCTGAGTGAGAGTCAGGAGTTGGATGGCGACGGTACCTTTTGAAAGTCTCCTCTCTGTTGCGGATAGCATTAGAACAAGTAAAGTTAAACCAAGGCTTTTTTGCATTAGTAGTAGGAATAGAATATGGAATGTACGCCTCCATGCCCGAGAGAATCACCTCTGTGATGAGCTCAGCACACCCAAAAGGGTCCCGGCCACGGAAGCAGTAATCATTCCATGGGAAATCACAGAAGTACTGCCTAAGGGCCTCCCAATCAGCGGCGCCGAAATGGCAAAGGCGTCTCCCCTTGGGAGGATCCAAAGGCCGAATTGGAGTGATAGGACAGGAAATAGATATAAGATTGTGATCGGAGGAGCCCAATGGAGAGAAAAGTTTCACAGAGTAAGAAGAAGGATGAGAGGTAGGAAATAATGTTGGGCCTATCTCCAAAGCGATCGGGGATACGAGTAGGGTGCTGTACAATCTGCTGTAGGTCATTTAGGATAGAAAAGTTGTAATCTAATTCGCCAGGGAGGGATGTCAGTGAAATGGGAGGAAAGTCAAAGGTGGTGGTGAACATTAGTAGTATGGCCGCAAAACGGTAGAGTGCAATGCAAATGCAAATGCTGCAAGAGTGCCAACCCCCACCCCCTTTGTTGCAAGGAACCCATGGTGCCAACCCCCAACCCACCCTATTTGTTGCAAGGCACCCATATTGCAAACCCTCCCCCACCCCTAAATGGGGAGGGGGAATGAGCAACAAGGGGTTATGCAACTTGGAGGCGGAGTTATCCCCCAAGATGCAATGAACCCCGCTGGGGGAGATTTGGGGGCTAAGATGGGACGGCCTCACCCCCCAAAGGGGTATACCTAACGTATGAGAGAGGAGAGAGGGGAGAGGTGTTCGCTTGACAGGAGCTAAGCGCATATTAAGACTTCAGCCGAGCGGCCGTTGTCTTATAGGGTCCCTAATCAGAAGGCTCAGTTGCCAGTTTGCACTATTTATTTAATTAAAGCATATATTCTTACATAATCCGCCATTTGGCTTAGAAGTTTGAGTTGTCAGATAGCGCTATTTATATAATTAATGCATATATTCTGGTTTACAAATCCGCTTTAGAAGCCAGCTAATTGATATAATTAAATACCGTGTCCAACCAAAAAGAATTAAATAAAACACCATTACATCATTCTGTTTATTTAGGCGAATTAATGGAAATATATATAAATATACATTGAAATATATATGATCAAAAATAATAATAGCATACGGGCGATGAATATATAATAAACAATGGAATATATATATATATATATGATCAAAAAATAATAATAGCATCACGAACGGGAAATATATAATCAAAAATATGCAAAACGTTGTATTATCAATATATTAGTACAGAAAAAACTATACAGTTATATTAAATAATTAAATATATTGAAAATAATAATATACAAAACGTATAATCAAATGCATATTAGTACAGGAAATATATATATATATATATATATATATATTATATATATATATATATATATATATATATGTATATATATATATATATATATATATATATATATATCTATATATATATATATAATTAAATAATTAAATATACATCCTTTATGTTCTACGGTGCAAAACGCTAAACTCACACGTAATAGAGTCTACATCCACATCGATATTACTTTGTACTACGTGGTAAAAGCGTACAAGCAACACTTCACCGCTTAACTGATACGGAGGCATATACTCGACATAAATGAATTTCATATCGTTCAATACTATTTTCGTGCCTACTTTACATCCAGTTGGCAAGTTATCTTTAAACACGACTAGAATACAATCAAAAGCAAGCACAAAGAGGTCGTCGCTAACCAGAACATCATTATTAAATACAAGTTTATAAACAAGCCTTTCCAATCGAGGGTTTTTTCTTACCGCCCCGAGCTTTTCAATCGTGAACTCTTCTTCACACTGCATAGCGGCAATTGAAATAATCTTCCAAGTCGTAACGACAGCTATTCATTATATAGAGGTACAGCTCTTCAGGGTAAACAGTGTAGGTGAGCTCAGCCTTGTACCGCTCAAGTGCTTTGTACCAAAGTTCAGGATATTTCGAAGAATCTAAACCTTTTAAATATGCATCCAGCTCTAGACCATTCTCGCCTTGTTCATTCCTACATTCGATAAATCCGTCGAGCAGAGCGGTGTATGCATATTCAAGAACCGTGTCAAAATAAATCATATCCCTAACACGAGCGTCTAATATAGGCTTCAGCTTGCGGAATCCGACGATTTCAAACATTCTGTCAAGGATGAAACGGTTTCGCGTAGGAACAAGAACGTTATCAGATACGTTCTTCCACACCATTCGTATATCAATGCTTGGTTGTTCGTTATTTATAAACAACGTGCAAACAACGGCATATGAGGGGGCGTCACTAATCTGCTCTCTTCTTGTACCTACACCTGCAGGTATTTTATAACGGTCATCTCCCCACTTCTCAGCTATCACGAAGACTCTATTCATCTCCTCAACACTTAAATAAATACCATTACGTTTGCTTGCTTGCCTGCAAATCGTTTCAAGTACATAGTTAATGGTGCCGGTTTCACGCCTGAACACGCGCAATGACTTCGTCACGGAGACATCGTACGAGGCGTTGAGAATGCTTCTCAAAGGAAGTTCCATCGTATTCGCACGTCCACTCGGTTCAAGCTCTGAGATGACTATGAGCCACAGGTGGACGGATCGGCTCGACGGGCGGAGTGAGTCACGCTGATGAAACGTGTACGGGCTTGTTCGAACTCGTGTGTTTCGTGAGGTACACGGGTGGGCGGCTCGCTGGGGGAAGCGTGTAACACTGCTAAAGCATGTACAGGCTTGTTCGAACACTTATGCTCTTGGACAAACAGAATTTTCCACGACATGAAACAATATCGACTTTAATGTTTTATCACTCACCAGACGTTCATTTCCACAAACTAAACATCTTCACAATCCGGCGCACTATTTGAGAGAAACATATGTCCATATTTGTCCTTTTTGTTTAACAAGCGATACTCGTCTCTAAAGTCTGTTAAAAACTCACACAGCCCATTAGCCACAACCTCACTACAAACCTCATCATGATATATATTAATATAGTGGTAAAAATACTTAAGAGTCTCCATGATGACAAGATTTACATTCTCAACCGTAGGGTACGAGTAGTCGGTATGGTGTAACATGACATAATATCGCTTGTCACACAACTCATCAACAAGACTCACTATCTATAACCGTTACTTATCTTCTGAACGTGTTGAGCCTTTATAAAGGTTAGGTCTATAACATAATTCAATACATCGTCCGTACTACGAAATCCTAAAATGCCCTCGCCAGAATACCCGTAGAGTATTTGAACATCTTGGTCCTTCACACGGCTCAATGTAGCCTTAAAAGTGGCAAAGGAGGGGGGAATAGGGAGTTTCTCAGTATCCACCACATCTTGGCACTTTGCCGAATACCACTTCATAAATGTTGAACACGCAATATTAAAGGTAACCATTACTATTTTTCTTCTACGCTTCTGAGCTCAAGGGTATGCAGTGGTCAACTGAGCACGCAGGGATAGAGGCATGCTCAGGTAGCGGCAGGACTCACGTTGCCGGTCTTACAGTGGGCGGGGCTTAGCTTTTTACTGTAAACACACACACACGCACGCAAAAGAGAAAGTGAAACGCCAATTGAAACACGATTTATTTAATAAACGAAATATTCAAGGTGTATATATATTTACAAATACGTGCAATAAATAAGTTAACAATAGACATATCAATGATTATGGTATCCAAAGGGCACGGTATCATAGGTACCAGGCACCTGGTAAAGTTTCCTATAGGTGTTACGGCACACCTTCCTACCCCTAAGTTCCTCAAGCCCCCCCAGCTTTTGTGCCCGAAAATTGGGTACCTACATTCAGTTGGGGTAGCTGGTCATCCTCATCTCCCAAGCACACTAGTTCCCTCCACGAATCAAAGTTAACGACCCGCCGATTCGCCTGGTTAAACGTGATACCCTTAGCCTTCACGATATACTTCGTATCATCCCCCACCCTCACCCGTACCCCATAGGTTTTTGGCCCTGTTGGCACAAACGAGTCTGCGTATGCGATGTCTCCATACTCATCCTTGATCTCGTCAGTTAGCTCTCCGAGGAACTCCCCAATAGCGGGCATATATTCACCCTACCTCGCTGTGAATATCACGCTATCTGTGTCAGCGTACAAAACCCTCCGCCCAAGAGAATCCAATAGGCCCCAAAATTTGATGTGTGCTTAGGCTGTTGTGAAGCTGGCTACAGGTATGTTTGTAACCCGTGAGGTATCTGCGGCCAATTTGGGAACGGTCAAGCTGTATACATAACGGTCACGGTAACGCTGAATATAAGCCGTTTTTTCATCTTCGGTATCAACCCCTCGCGGATATCCTGACGCCTCAACCTTATCCTTCAAAAAAGCGTTTATATATGGTGTGAAAGGTTGAGCAGCTTCTGAAACCTCCACACCTCATGTATCTTCATTATTCTATACCCATGGCAAACGGCTAGGGCCCGCTCAGGGCTTGTATATACACCTCTGATCTTACGCTGGTGGGGTGTATGGTCACAATCACCATTGTTCTCTTCTGCGCACTTCACGCACAGGGGAAACATGAGCTTGTGATCTATAACGACGGGTAAGATCGGCGAGGGGGAGCACGTCTACGAAAGAGAGTCCAAAGTAGCGTTCATTCAAGTTGGCTGAAAACTCCTCGATGGTTGGTATGGTGGGAGCCACCATTTTTTCAGGTGCACCTACGGGGTACGGATTGTTCTTCATCACGTAGGGGTATAAAGAACAGAAGTCGTAGTAATGGAGTTTCACACCCTCCGTAGGCGGAAAGTATAGCTTGAAGGGATTTGTACACCCTCCGAACAAGCTATCGCCGCATTTGAGAGGATCCAGCACCATTGAACGTTTCATCGTGTTTATTTCTCCACGGTACTGTCCATCTGCATCCATCTGTGCATCATACTCATACTCCCACAAGATTTTGTGAGTGAACTGGGAGCCTATAGGTTGATCGCGGGTGCGGGTCCACGCAAGACAGTCGGCAGGAGATCTCCCGTGGATGTCTCCTACGATTCCATACTCAGGATGAGGGCATCCGTGCCACCAGCAACCGTTAAAGGAGTACACAGTCTTCTCACCAGTAGCACGGTTTTCATTTAGACCATCAACCCAAAAAACACAACCATTAACCTTAATGGGTACTTCACCCGTGTTGCGGGCATGCTTTATATATATACACCTGTCTGCTGCTGTAGGTGTATGAGCCAGTAAATAGCCTTGTACCCATAACTGCGGGGGTTGTTTCTGTGGATAACGGCTAAGGTGACTTTAGGCATGAAGTTATTCTTGAACACCGTAAAACATAATGATGCGATGGTGGTTGCGACTTGCAATGGATCGCATTTGAAACGACATATGTACATCCTTCTAAAGGCCTGGAAACATACTCTATGCACGCGCACATCATTCACGCAATAACGCTCACATTCATCAGCTATATTATGAGGATTACATTCATTAAAACTGTTGTAGTATCGGTCAAATTCTTCACGTTCATCTGTACTCATACATTCATAGTTAAAGTAATGTTTGGGTGGAGGTAGTCTTACGTAATTTAAAGTTTCGCTAGTGAGGAATGTGTAAGAGAAATATCCTTTTGAAACTTCAGTGGCTACGCCCATCACCTTGGGTAGTTTGCGCTAATTTACAAGGTGTGAATAATAAAGTGTCTTTAAACTGTACATTACCTCTTATTTGCATCTGTATTATGATAGCTTGTTGCCTCTTTTCAAGGGATCACCTGTAAATATCTCAGATGACTCGTGCTCAAGCAACTCCTTATAAAGGAACTGTGTGTAAAATTTCGCCCCGTTATGGGCAAGAATATACAGTCATTTTTCTGAACTTGTCCACTAACTTGACAATATAGGACACAAAGAGTTTCACAGGGCTTTCGTGGACATTCGTTTTAAAAACGTTTGTCGGTTTTCCACATTTGTGACACTCATCACACTCGATCTCCATACACTCATCACAGATAGTCTGGCTCACAAGTAAATGTGGAATAACCTCTTTGGTTTCAGCGTTCGTGTATGTTTCTATATCGTAGTACACAGTTATACAAGGGCGGTTTTTAGACTTAGCGTCTTTCATATAACATACATGCTTTACTCCATCCGCCTTATATTTCTCATGGCATGTAGAACAGTGAATTTCATTACATTTATGCGTGAATTTTCCCCAATTATCCATCATGTGAAACATACCACATTCACAGATTCTCATTTTCTTGCACGTGACAATTGATTTATGGAGCTCAAAACAGTTATTATTGAAAAATGTGCGTCTACACACATCACAATCCCTCTTCTCAGTTTCAACTACACGGCTTTCACATTTGGAGCTTTTACACTGCTCACATACCATGTGGCAATCTTTACAATGTTTCACTATATCATCTGCAAACTCGATACACCTCTTACACAAATCATGATGTCGTCCATATTTTCGACTTTTATCATAACTCGCGTAAAGGCCCATTATATTACGGATGGGGAGTAGGGTGTCCCGTTTTGGATGAATCTCAAAGTTATTAATGTCCAGCCCTCTCATATCGTGACAAATGATGATTTAAGTATGCTAACCAATTTTTAGACCGAAATCAAAAAATTTGACCCCCGAGCACTCAATTACAAAATTTAAGGGTCAAATTTTTTTAAAATTTTTAGTTTTTTCGATTTTATGCCTATAATTTCAATTTTAGACACTTATAAATGGTTCCATCTGATGCGTATTAAAAATGAATCATTTGATACCAAATTTATATAGGTTTGGCTTAAAAATTTTGTGTTTATATGATTTTTTTTATATTTTTAAGGCATTTTATTAAAATTTTTAGAGTATTTCTCTTGTTGCTTTCAAGTTTATTAAATAAATAAGGCAAATAAAAGAAAATTAATCGTTTTCCGTTTAATTATCAAACAAAAATGGTAAAAATAATAAAAATATCCCTCTTTTATGGACTAGAAAAACAAAAGCTTCCTCTACATAAGAAAAAAAAATAAATAAAACTTTCTTTTCATAAAAAATGACTAAAACTTCATCTAGGACAACATTTTTGATTCCTTACAGAAAGTAAAGATCAAATTTCGATACAAAGACATTACACAATTATAAAATTAAAACAAGATAAGAAAAAATATAAAACAAGTGCAATGAAAAAAAAAAGTACTAAACTCCATAAACCTAAAATCTTCCTTTTAAAATAAAGAACTAGAATTTATTTTCAATTTTTAGAATGCGCGGCCTAATCTCTGACATACTTGGTTAATGTTTTTTTCTTGAAATCAGGCACTTTTTGTCTATTGTCTTCAACCACCTGTAGCAGATATTGTTTTTGTTTTTCATCTCTAGTGATGGAATTAGCATAATCTTCTATTAATTTAACACCTCGTTCGGCCGTGTCATTTACTACTTTCACATAGTGTACAAAATTACTCATTCTTTTAAAATCCTCATCATCTTTCCATTCGTTTGCAGATTTTCTAAGCCAGTTACCAGAATAATTGAATAAATTCAAGAAGAGCCATGAGTTTGGCCCAGCTAGATCCAGAAGTCTCGTGGAAGGGTTAAGTGTAGGAAATGTTGGTGGTCCTCGTCGGTTAGAAAATCCTCGCTTCTCAAATTTCGATACTGATTTAGCAATTTTGGTCTTCAATTCACCACTTAAATTTTCTGAAAATAAAGAAAACGGTACCATTTCTTCAGTAACATACCAGAGGTGGCGATCGAGGGCCTTAATAGCCTGGTTTGCTACTTCTTCATCCATTTTCTTGTATGCTTGCAAGTCGTGATATAACTGCAGGTCATTTTCAGGTGCTTCAACTCCTGTTGTAGATGACACCCAAACTTTGATATATATCATTACTATAAATTTGCATACTCTTTCCAGCTTATTCACCATATTTTCAGTGTAACCTGCTTGATCACTAAAAGCAAACATTTTATACAATACATGATTGTAGCCATCCATCTAGCACGATGCGAGGCTCCAGGATGAAGCCAACGAATTCCTTTTGGTGGAGTTTGATTCAAAATCTGTAGGCATAACTCAGCATTTTCTTTATAATCCCCGCAAAGTAATACATTGCTATCTTCATTTTGCAAGATTTCATGAAGATATTTTGTTACATCTTCAATTTTATTCTTTAGGTATCTGTTTGTTGTTTCCAATGTTTTATGTTTCTTGCTCGTATCTAAATTCTTCCATATAGTTTGTCTAAATTTTTGAAAAGTTTCATGATCAGGTGATATTGATTTGCTAAATATTACTTTAAAAACATCATTCAAAATTCTTTCAAATATATGATGCCTGCATACGCACCAGAGTATCTTCTGTCTAATAAGTCTGCTAGACTTTTGCAGGCATCACTGATCCAACCGGAATTCGATGCGGTTGTATCGAAAACCAACGAAACCACTCTTCCTTCAAGGTTCCAATCCATAGCAGCTTCAAAAGTGACTTGGGCTTCAGAAAATCCAGTAGCATCAGGGATATCTGGAACCGCTAAAATTTTGCCTTCCTTAGCACTTGGCATTCCCGAAACTAAAATAGCCAACCGTTCTTTCTTTTTGCCTCTCAATTCTGTAACTATTTTAGAATCCCAATGGAGCGAAGAGAAATTTGGAGGCTCAAAATCGATTTTCACTTTCTTAGATTTGTTCTCCCTAGTTTTCTTTCCTGCATTCCAAGAAGTTGTTCTGGACAGGCTGACTGTTTCTAAATCTATATCACAGGCAGAAAGCACAGTAGCAGCAAAAGCTTTTCTTTGATTTAATGACAAGTTTAATCTGTCAGCTATATTGCTAACTTTAGAAGAGTTCATAATATTTTGACGCTTAGGACCTTTTTTCGCACTCGAAAGTTTAAATTCTAGATCATCTTGCTCCGATTCTGAAGACGAATTTTCTTGATAGACCATATTCATTTTATATGTTCCAGGCATTGCTTTCCTTTGTGATTCTTTTAGTTCACGGTTTTTTATTTCTTGGATTCTTTCAGCTTTAGCTTTAGTCTTTTTTTCATATATTTTATCTAGACCTCCTAAGCACATTTCCTTTCTCCTCTCTGATCTTCCAGAAATTTAACATCACAAATTTTCGTTTCATTACTTCTTAGTGGATCTTTCATTATAATTTCTTCAGCGTTCTGAGAGCTGATGTCAAAATGTTTTTTTTAAACCTGGTTAAATTCCTGAAGTTTATTGTTATAATTAGGACGTTCTGCAATTCGTGCAATAGTATCTCTCTTTTTAATTAAGTCCTTTAATAACTGTTTAGGTCTCGGGTATACTGGCCAGGATCCAAAAACGTTTAACTTTTTCCAAAACTACTTTTATTGTCTCCTCTACTGGATTACTCCTCATGGAGTTTCTTTTTAGACTTAAAAAGTGACGAAGAACTCCATTTGAGGGAAAAAGTGCCCCTCTGTGTGGTTCCAAATGAGGACGGAGATCTTCAAGAACAGAATCATCACGTTCTTTATCTTTTCTTAACTTTTGTTCATTCGAAGCCATAGTTACCGTAACCATTAGGTAATTAGTTGACTAGCTAAAATCCTGAAAAAAATAAGAAAAAAGTAAATAAGAACAAAATTTTTAAGCCAAACCTATATAAATTCGGTATCAAATGATTCGTTTTTTAATATGCATCGGATGAAACCATTTATAAGTGTCTAAAATTGAATTTATAGGCATAAAATCGAAAAAACATTTTTAAAAATTTGACCCTAAAATTTTCGAATCGAGTGCTCGAGGGTCAAAGTTTTTTATTTCGGTCTAAAAATTGGTTAGCTTACTTAAATCATCATTTGTCACGATATGAGAGGGCTGGACATTAATAACTTTGAGATTCGTCCAAAACGGGACACCCTAATGGGGAGATACGTTGTCCCTGACAGTCCTAAAATAAGTATGGGTCTTGTACGATCTCTCACACAGCTTTTAAAAACATACACAGTTCTACGACGATCATCCAGTCCAAATACAACTATACGAACATTCATTTCCTGTTCTACCCTTCTCAGCTCTTCACGACCCATATCACAGTCAAACTCAAGTTTACAGTCTACAGCTAGTGTACGGGCACGCTCCACTACCGTAGGCAACCAAATTTTTTGGGCCCGTGTATTTAGTACAGTAAACATACGCGCTAAGACTACTGCTATAAAGCCACAACCACGATCGACGTTTATATGCCGTCTATAAATAGCCTGAGAATTGAAGTTAAGAGTATAAGGTGTGGCGCTATGACCCGCAACACGGAATACACGGTCAATATTTACCGTGAAGTTGTCCATATTGAAGGCTATACTACTTTGAGAGGCTTGCATTATACGGCCTAATATATACTCTATATCTTCAGCTGCCAAACGTCTGAACGGTATTACTACCCAAAAATCATCTACATCTCCGTCATCTGACCCGAATCCGAAGGACAGCCTCGTCCTGACTTCACGTTCGTCGCGGTTCTGAAGGGCAAACTCTACAATACGTTCAACTATGCGCCGTAGTCCGTGTTCAACACCATTGCTATACATGGATCTAGGATCAACCCTGACTATATACCGATTTCTAGTCAAGGCCGGGGTGCGGGTAGCGGTGCGCACCAACTCGAATGTTAAGCCATCCTCAACAGAACTGGAAGCTGCTGTGGAGGACGTACCCGGAATTGAATAAGGTGGTATATTTGAGGAAGGTACTATTGCGGGGGTTGTCTTAAGACGTAGAAGGTTGGGGCTCTATTACTGGGGATCTAACAACCGGCTCAACCCTGGCGCGCTTTATACCTGACGTGGTGGGCTCTTCATCATACCTCCGCTTTGAACTGGCGCGTGCTACAGGTATCCCACGTGAGGATTCGTCAGCGGGGATGGAATCTGTAGCTGCACGGTCAACTGGCTCGTCTGTGATATCGATGATGGGGTGTTGTACTTCATCGTAATTCACGGTTCTGTGGAAGAAAACAAAATATAAGGGTCATCACTTAAATATTTATTATATCTTGTAAATGACCCACTTAGGGGTGTGACGTGTTAGAAATGGATTCTGTGAAAAATTTCAGGTTCACGAGCCCATCCACATGTATTATATCTGGCCCTACTGGATGTGGTAAAACTGTGTTTATGCTTAAAATCATTAAAGAAAAGGGAGAGATGTTTTCAAAATTTGTGCATGAAGTTATATGGTGCTATTTGACGTATCAATCAGTGTTCAACGAGTACCAAGAGGAAATCTTGTTCCACAAGGGCGTCTATGACATTAATTCGTTAAAGGGAAATGAACATACAGTCATTGTAATTGACGATCTCATGTTGGAGATGGAAAAAACGTTTGCCGAGACATTTACAATATTCTACCACCATCTTAACATAAGCGTGTTCTTCATCAATCAGAATCTATTTTTCAAAAATAGATACACGCGCGATGTGTCTCTAAATACACAATATCTAGTCTTATTCACGCAACGTAGAGATGTATCACAATTTGGGGTATTAGCCAATCAAATGTTACCGAATCAGTCTAAGGGGTTTTTGGAGGTTTATAAAGAGGCCACAGACCAACGTTATGGATATTTGATTTGTGACCTTTACCCGCGAAACACGTTTAGGGTGCTTCTAAGAACGAATATATTCCCAAGCGAGCCTGAAACGGTGTATATTCCAGAATGACAAATAGGCTAAAGAAATACCGTGAATTAATAAAAATCTATCAACGATTGCCCCGGGCACTGCAACATATGTTTGTTAAAAATATCGACTCTGACTTTTTAAAATGCATCTGTGAAATCTGTCAATGTTATAAAATGTAATGTGCCAATGAAACCCTCTCAGAAGACTCGCTTAAGTCGTTACAAGAACATAATACGAGCACTCGCTCATAAAAATCAAACTGTGGGTAAGAAAAAGCGCATTATTGTACAAAGAGGAGGCTCATTCCTAGCCATCTTATTTTCAGTTTTGGGTCCTTTACTGACTAGATTAATATAATGAAGAAGGTGGTTGTGATTCCGCACAAGATGTATGCTTCATTGCAAAGTTCAAAGACTCCAGACACGGCTCTAGAACCCCGTAAAAGTAGGCTTAAAAGAATGGAAAGCGAGTTGCTAGTCCTATTAAACAGTGAAAAGTCACCTGATGAGAAAAGGATCTTGTACCAATAGGCTTTGCAGAAATTTCTTCATGAAAGCTCCCCGTGGTTATTAGGCACAGCGCGAGTAGTGCTGAGCATGGCGACACAGGACCTGGCCCCGAAGTTAGAGATGACCAACCAAAGAGCAACGGAACACAACACATCGAACATGTGCTAAAAAACAGCCTCCCACATACATTGAAGAATAAAGGTTTAAGTCTTTATAATCTATTGAGTGAGGACCCCATCATACCGTGGACCGATACAGGCGCGGTCATTGTTGAAGGAACAAGGGTACAAGGATCCAGTATCGTTGATATTGTTCATGATCTGGTGAGAATGTGGGACAGACCCTCGCCAACAGGCTGGAAGCATATTAAAGCAAGACAACAACAAATAAATGTCCCCAAAACATTGATAGGTAATCTGAATAGGTTAAAAGACTTCAAGTCTCGCATGTGTCACAACTGAGTACGCCATCGCCCCCACAGCAGCAGCGTCTCTGAAGAGGAGAAAGAAGAGAACAAACGGCCAACCTTATCCACGTGTCTCTAAAATACGCAAATGGCTAACATATTAAGTAAACGCTATTATGACATTTCTAACCCCGCCTCCTATGGTGGCGTTAATAGACTGTACAGAGGTGTTTACGGTGTAAGGAAAAAAGATGTTGAGCGGTTTTTGCGGGAACAGGATGCTTATACACTTCATAAACCGGTGAGAAAAAGGTTTAAAACGGCCAAGACAACCGCGGATTCGATTGACTCTATTTGGCAGCGGATTTAACAGACATGCAAAGATATTCAGTGTATAATGACGGATACCGCTACATCCTATTCATAATAGATGTATTCTCTAGATATCTGTGGCTAATTCCCCTGAAAAATAAATCGCCTGAAACAGTTGCTAAAGCGACCAAAACGTTGATGTTAAAGAAAAGGGTTCCTGGCTATTTTTGTACGGATATGGGGAAAGAATTTATAGGCGCGCTTTTCAGAACATGCTGACAGAGTTTAATATCAGTATACACTAGCAGTTCTATACATAAGGCCTCTTTAGCTGAAAGAGTTCAACGTACCATAAAGGAACGCATGCATCGCTATTTTACACATAAAAACACAGATATATAACGTTCTCGGTCATTGGCTCATCATACAACCGTTCACACCATCCACGATTGGCACAACACCTAACGAAGTTTTAGAAAGAGGTACGCGCCAGAGGTGAGAAGAGATGGAACACCACCACCACACTCTACACATTTCAAAATCAATGATTATGTAAGGCTATCACGTTCGGGAAATAAATTCGCGAAGGGATTTGAGCAAGGATGGACACGTGAGATTTTTAAAGTTAGTGCTATGAGACCTAAAGGTGAGATAATGATGTATTACGTTGAAGATTTGAATGGGGAAGAATCGCTGGAGGCTTTTACCGCGAGGAGTTGCAGAAAGTGATTTAATTTAGGAAAAAGTGTGTTTAAAATTGAAAAATTTAGGCAGCAAAGGTTCAGGAAAGAGAAAAATGTACCTGGTGAAATGGCTGGGTTACCCAGAAAGCTTCAACACCTATATAAAAGCTGCTGCAATAATGAAGCTTAATTAGTATGCAACATGGCGCCTAGCCATTCTATGTCACACTCCCGTCCTCCTCTCTGTCTGTACATCCTAACAACACCCTCGCCAACTTTGTGACAGAACTCCTCGGGCCCATTGAATTGGAGCGTGATTCGTATAAGGTGGAGTTATGTGAACTCCAGTTAGCCACCAAATTTTTAACTCTTGAAAATGAGCAAATCATATTTCTGATCATTAAAAGATGCGATGAGTGCGAAAAATTAGGCATAACCTTAGACGATACTATGCGTTCAGTCCTGTTCGGTGAGGAACGGTACTATAGCACAAATGTATCGCTAGGAATCGGGCATTATGATACAGCCATGGACATTGTGAAGGGTTTAAACAAGAGTCTTGAAAGGTCGTACCTAACATACGATTTACTTTTTGAAGCCGTAAACATAAACACGCCTGCATGCACATTGAAGTTAAAGTCAACGCTTAGTAGAAATATTCTAGATAAAGAGCTGTTCAAAATTGTGGCGGAAGGCCGAAATAGCGCAGCATGACTTGTTCAATTTAAAGTATCAAATGAAGATGGAGAAATTGGGTGAAAGCTCTCCGCCCCAGACATGTGCTATATTTACAGCAATATCGTAGAGCACCAATTTCTTGGAGAACCCAGGAGTGCCTGCTGCGCATTGCACACATCCCCAACCATAGAGTGTTGAGCATTACATATCACAAGCCCCATTATGTGAATGTTGCGACTAATCTATTAACCAACATCTCGATATATATAAGAACGATTGAGGGAAAAAATTTCCCATTCGGTGATGGGAGCTTAACACAGAAACTACACTTTTGTCGTTTATAATGACTCGAAAACCATTCACAGTCTACCGAGGGGTGAGGTACCAGCGTGGGAGTGGACTTGGATCCATTTTTTCATCCATACTACGCACCGCTGTCCCACTGTTGAAGAGGGGTGCCAGGTACCTAGGGTGGAAGGCGTTACAAACAGGTTTTAACGCGGCAGAAGACATAATGGGTGGAACTAAGCCTAAAGAAGCTCTAAAAAAACATTTAAAACGTACACGGGACGAAATCATCAAAGATGCAAAGAGAAAAATGCGTGGTGGCGGAAAGAAGAGATCTGCCAGGAAGAAGGGGTTACCATCACGTGGCGCTAAACGTAAAAGGAAATAAAAAAAAAGTGCTCTAAGCGTATGAAACCTATGGCTGATCATTTTTTTAACTGATATAAGCTGAGGACACTACTCTCACGAATCATAGGTGACTAATACTTGTCGAGGGAGGTGGCACTATTTCTGACTCGTCATGGCGCGTTTCATCCATCCGTGTAGTTCACAATGCTGTAAATCGGAACTGTCCCTCTTTGATATGCCCCCACTCAGGTCTCTATTGAGCATAGCGACTTTATTACAATTAACCCATTAAACACAATTAGTTCGCCCAGTGCCCCTATAGAATTCGTGATACCCAGCTCAGGCCCTTACTTTTTTACCCGAGCTGCATGCACATGTACGCTAAACTGCGTATAGCCCATTCTGATGGAACGGACTGCGATGATAGTTACCTGAAACCAACTTTTTACACTCCATATTCAGCCAGTGTGAGGTGTATTTAAACCAGGTTAACATCTCGGCAGGAACGGGGTACTACCACCTACGAGCCTATCTGGAAAATGTCCTCAACTTTTCAAAAGAAGCGAAGGACACCTTTTTAACCGCCGAGGGGTATTACCACACTAAAGATGAAAATGGATAAAGGATAAATTTAAAAATTCTAAAAAAAAGATATATGAATGTTTTGGACGCTTCATACAGATTTCACATTCCAGGAGAAACTGCTTATGAACGGGTGGATATGAAGTTGAAGCTTACCCGCACGATTCCTGAGATCTGCATAAATCTGGGGTCTGATCAAGAAGGCGCGAAACCCGTTGTGATTCACATCATGGAGACGTATTTGCGTATACGCCGAGTGAAATTAAGTTCCGAAAAAATAGAAATTGAGAAAGACTTAATACACGCCACAGTAAAATACCCAATTAACAGGGTACAGATCAAACTATACACGGTCCCGCCGGGTTGGCCTCGAAGCAACTAGAAAACGTGGCCCTTGGAGTCCTACCTAAAAGGATATTAATTGGAATGCAGGACCACGCCTCGACGAATGGAAAATATAAAAAGAGTGCCTTTAAATTCGAGAATTTCGGCCTTAAAAATATTACTCTATACGTAAATGGCATCGCTTTGGGAGGGACCATGATTACGGACTACTCATCAGACGCTGTGTTCCCGCTCTGCGCGAGAGCATATAGTAGTCTGGCTCATAATACAGGCGCCTGTGACGAACTTGGTTTTGTAACGCAGAAAGAATTTGTCGAAGAATTTAACATTTATTCATTTGATATTACGCCTGACTTGTCTGCTGGCGCAAATACGCATTTAAGTCCACAGCAGAGTGGGAATATCTCAGTCAGGTTGGAATTTGCCAAGCCTATAGACGCGCCTATAAGTGTACTCGTGTACCTCGAATCACAGGCACTAATAGAAGTTGATCGTTTCAGGAACGTAGTCACAGACTTTTAAAATGGACGCGAATACACTTCAGAGAGTAATGAAAAGTGACCGTTTCACACGCTCAAAATTTATCGGTGTGTTTGCGAAGAATGAAATATTGAAGCTGCCAAGTACGAGAAACTGGTACGGGATTATCGTTAACACCGACATTGTTGGGGGTGAGGGGATTCATTGGTTTGTAATCTATTTTAAAAATGGAAAGAATGTACTATTTTGATTCACTCGGATTTCAGCCCTGGAATGATTCGGTAATTGTACAGTTTATCACGCAATTACATGTGCCTGAGATTGTTTGGAACCCATATCGTCTTCAGGGATATTATACTGAAACGTGGGGGGATGTATTGCATTTCATTTCTCATGCACATGTCACGTGGGAAGGGATGGATAATTTTTTAAATTATTCGATTTGTGGGACACAGAGATGAACGATAAAAGTGTATGCAGACAGATAAAAAAAAAGGTTCCCATATTTTAGCACCCGCTGAAATGTGTAAACTTGTAAAGGTGTATATCTATATTCTGTAAAGTTGTATATACATTTGTAACTGTAAAATGTAGCCATTAAGACTTATTTAACGGACACTGGCTCCGCTTTGTACATGTTTTCTGCAATTTAATAAATGAAAATACAATGTTTTGTTCTTAACCTCAAAAATATTTACATTAGTTACTCGATAATCTGACACTCGCTTGACCGGATGTGAGCCATTACCTCGACTTCTGTATTCAGGTCACGGGGTTGGCTGTGCGGAGATGCATCCATATCATTTATTCCCCTTTCATCAATAGTAGGTATAACACGGCCGAGTTCCGCATCGGTCCTATAAGGTTAAGTGAAAATAAAGAGCTACAACAAGAGAAATGCCACGAATTTAAATGCAGATAATTCTTAAAAGTTTTGGTAATTTAAAAATCTTACTGCGGTGCTGAATTATCGAGAAAAATTTTAAATCTCCACCATATATATATATATATATATATATATGCCGAAATAATCACGATGGAAACAGACAATAATTAAAAACATGATGAGGTTAATTTTACGTTAGAGTAACCAGAAATTGTAACCATAAGTAGATATCCTGACAGTTTTCAAAAGTAAGATTAGCTGGGTGTGCTATGCTCCATCTGCCTGAAACGGGTCTCGAACCCGCAGCCAAATCTTAATAGTTTTTAATATTTTTATCGTATGTTTTTAATATTTCTAAAATCGTGCCTGTACAAGAAATGTACAAGTAAAAACACACCATATATATATATATACACCTATATATACCGAAATAACCCGAAGGAAACGGAGAATTAAAAATATTTTTGAAAACGCGTTTATTGCGCTAAGCTATATTGTTATAAACGAGAAAGAATCCTGGGGTTAATTTTTCTTTGTAGGAAAACACAGAATAAAGCTAGGTTAGACACTTATAAGTTACTTACACTTCAACAGCGTCTTCATTGAACGGATCCGGCATTTCGTCACAATTTTCCGTAACACTCTGGGTAGATAAAAGTTCATCCCGATCTGTAGCGCTGAAAATTAGTCGCGTTGCTTGAGCATAAACGTCTTTATCTTCAATCAATTCCGGAGAATTATACAACGATAACTGACTCATAGTGTATAATGCATTAAGCGAAAAAAATACGAACTGAGGCTCTGAGATGAAATTCTCTCTTTATAAGGGGGCTTGTGACCAACCCACAAAACACAGTCGTTAGCTTCCTATTGGTTAGCGGTGAATTTTTGGCGGGGCTTGACGCGTAGGCCTGCATAGCGGCCAAACAGAGGTCCTAGGATCCGCCCACAGGGCTGCGGTTGGTTGCCTCGTGAAATCTGGGGCGTGTCAGATGTCACCATTCGTGGAGAGACGTGAAAGGCTTTGTTTTTCGATCTTGTATTCGACTGAGAGAGAGAGTTGAGGTTGGAATGTGAAACGTTTTATGGCAGTAGCAGTTTGCCTGTACATTCTCGTTTGCCGGGAAAGGAAGGGATTTCGTGATATTGGAGGATATATTCGCGTATGCTTGAGAGAAACGCATACTATGGTTTATGTACCTTGAAGCATAAAAGTGAAAGATATTTGAGCGATAGACTAGATAAATTTAAAAAACAAAGATGTACTGCCTCATTAAACATGCTCTCGAGCGAACTGAATTGACTCACATATGTCAGTATAATTTAAAATGCGTACCTTATCTCGAATCTTGGAAATCAGAGAACAGCCAATAAAGAAATAAACATATGTGTGTGTGTGTGTGTGTATATATATATATATATATATATATATATATATATATGAGAAAAGTTTAGAATGGAAGGCCGTTTATAACCAAGTAATTATTATTATTATTTTTTTTTTAGAAAGACAAGTAAAACTATCGTCAGAAGAGACATATATAATTGGGGCAATTCGCGTATGCTTGAGATATACACTAAACAATGATTCAATTGCTGATGAAGTTTTAATCTTTATGATCTCGAAATAAACTCCTGCGGAAAGAAGTTTATTTACTGGATTTTTAATTCGAAATTATCTATCGCTTCCGCAAAACTCCGCAATTTTCAGAGCGATGTTTAATATAATTATTTATATTTATATACATATATATACATACATATATATATATATATATACATATATATATATATATATATATTATTTTTCATAAATATTTATGTCCTATTGAACAGTTAATTACATCGTTTAATTAGGAGATGTTTAGGAAGGCGATTCCCATTCTAATTAGCCATCTGTGCTGCACATTTTAATGCAACGTGCACCATTTGTCCTGTTTTAATTGTTACAGATGAAAAAGACCGTAATATTAGACTTAAGTCAGACGGGGAGTGAGATAATTAATGCAGTTTGACAAAGATGCTTACACGAATTTTTAGATGAACTTTTCCGGAATTGTACATATATAGGTACGCCTTTGCTTTCCGTACGAATTGTTCATTCTGGTGAAGCTTTACACTCCACCTTAGACATACTTTTAAACGGGGAAGTGTGTATATATGTAAAAATGAACAATGAATAATCCCTTCATTCATATAATTCTGATGATACTTCGTAATATTTATATAAGCCTTATATTCTTATTCATATATTCATTTTTACATATCAGGTCCAAAATCGTATGACACGAGTTCGGATAAAATTTTGATTTGCTTTCTATTTTATAATTGGTGAATTATTTCCTTGTAAACTACTTAATTATTTTGTATAAAACCCACAATCGTACAACGCTGACACAAGTTTGGATACATTTTTGATTTGCTTTCTATTTTATAATTGGTTAACGATTTCTGTTTAAGCAACTTAATCATTTTCGTAGACTTAACTTAATAATGTAATCGCGTTCATTTTTTGTATACATTCTCTCTCCGTTATAAAAGATGAAGTCATGTCTTGCTTAACGTTTAATTTTTAATCTTAAGCCTTTAATTTGCGCCATGTGCCTCTTTGTTTGTAATTCATGATGGGAAGGCATATTTCAATTCCATTTTTAGTTAACTCGGCAGATCATGATAACATCAGAGTTGTCAATATACGGTTTAAATAAAATATGGATTCCTCTTGCTTAGCAGTTTACACATTGCTTCAGCAAAATTATTTGTTTCGTCTTTAAATGTTCTGTAAAGTAAACCAGCCTTAAATAAATCAGCATTAAATAATAATGACGTCAGTAGGAAGTTTAGTATAAAAGCCCATAAAATTTCTCCAATGTTCATTCTGACTAGAATTAGAGGCTGAGGTTTACCTGTAACATTTTAGTAGTAAAATATAGTAAGAAATATCTTTGTCTTCTCCTTCGAGCCTTGCTCTCTTGAAAGAATTTAGTCTTAAATAGAGAAAAATAATTTCCCGATACGTTATAAGAAGAATCGGGGAACCTTCAGAGAACTTAGTCGTAAGTAGAGAAATAATTTCCCGATACGTTATAAGAAGAAATTGGAGAGTAGTATAGAAGAAAACTACTACGATTCCCTATAGGGTACCAGCTACTTCAGAGTGACAAATCCGTTGCTGCCACCTAACCAGAACTCCCGTCAACTTCGAACCGACCAAGACCATAGACGGAGGGGTTAACAACTGGCGACCCTGCATCAGGATTCTTCCAGTCTTCCAAACCCTGGAAATAGAATAACTAGCGACGCCCATTCTTCATCCAGGAACAAGTAGCCAGCAAGACACGTCTTCAGGACACGTCTTCAAGGATTTCGCCGTAGGAATCATGTTAAGTACAGATCTCTCTTTTTTAAAGTAATCTCTAAACATTTGAGAAGTCAGTATTATTAACAGTTAATAATGAGTATAAAACCAGACTTAACAAGAAACACAGTGAACATTCACTACACCAGTAATACATTTCTTTGTATTGAAACAGTTTTTTTCATTATTATAGTTAGTATAGAATAATTTTATTTTATGTACCAAACATAATAGTACCGCACTTTTGCGTACATTCTAGTGAAATGTTTTCACTTTTTATTTTTGTTTACAATTTTTTTCAAATTATTGAATTGAATTGACTTGCAATTACTATGCAATTATTGTACATTATTATAATGAACAAATTGTGCATTAATTGTGTATTTCTTGGATAGATAAAGAGATAATTTATAGAGATAGTTTATAGTTTATAGAAATACTTGATAGCAGTTCAAGTTAGTCGGTTACATCCAGAGGGAAAACCGCCCCAGAGAGTTAGTTATAGAGATACCTGATAGCAGTTCAAGTCAGTTGGTTGCATCCAGAGGGACAACCACCCCAGAGAGTTATATACTTGATAGCAGTTCAAGTAAGGCGGTTGAATACAGAGGGACAACCGCTCCAGCGGATAATATAGAGCTTAATGCTAAGAGAATCAGTTAGTTCGGATTTCCGAAAGAAATAGGAAGCCCACTCCACTTGATAGCAGTTTGAAGTCAGTCAGTTTGAAATCAGTCAGTTTGAAGTCAGTCAGTTTGAAGTCAGTCAGATTAAAGTCAGTCAGATTAAAGTCAGTCAGATTAAAGTCAGTCAGTTTTAAGTGCAGTCAATTTTAAATGCAGTCAGTTTTAAATGCAGTCAGTTTCAAGGCAGTCAATTTAATTCAACCTTCTTTTTTTGTTGTAAGAAGAAGGAAATTGACAGATTTGTCTCTTTTTGCATGCAGTATATGCGTATATAAATATGTAGGTGAAATATATATTTTATTGTTGTAACAAAAAAAAACGGTTTCTGCAAAGTATATGGTCAATTTATTTTTTTTTAAATGGGTATGAAATTTTGTTTTATTATTTGAATTGTCTCGCATTGTTATAACAGAAAACGGAATTTTGGATTGATTTTCATTTTTATAATGAACTCCTAAATTAATTGTACCTAACTTGTCATATACAGTATTATAGTTTGTGCATGCTTTTGTTTATTGACTAGTGAAAAGGATCTGTTTTTCCTTTTTCTATCGCTCTTTCACGTCGTTAAGCAAATGCGCAAGGTTTCGTCTTTTTCTTTTCTTTTTGTTTGCGATTACTGTGTTGGTACGCAAATAGTTTCTCTGTTTTTTTTTGTGCTTTTTCGGGTTAATTAAAATGAGTCCGTACAATTCGAGTAATATGTCGAAATCGACAGGCAAGTTTTGCATCTTCGTTTGGAATGACTTTATTAAGTGTTTATATAAACCGAAATAGGTAATGTCACGCTTAATTTTTTCGTTTCAATTCTGTTGTATTTACGGTATTAGGGATAAGTTTTCTTTCTTGTATTTCTTTGTTTCGCGCTTCGCCTTCCTCAATTGTAAGTCCATTTTTCTGTCCTTTGTCGTTTTTTTTCGAAGAAAATGGATAGATATAATTATTTGACGAGTAATATCCTTAAGGTTCCAATTTTTAAGGGGAGAGAATACGGTGAAGTAGTACCCACGTACGTGGACGAATGGTTTGACGCATTAGAGGGATATTATTTTCATTATAACGTTCGCGATGACATCGCGAAGATTCGAATGGTTACGCACTTCTTAGACGATGAAGAGGGTTGCGCAAGGAACGTCTTGCACCCATTCGTGTTGGAAAGTTTTACTACGTGGAACGCTTTTCGGAATTATGCTACTCAAGTGTTCCAACCGGTAGGCTACAGCGACGAAATAAATGCGACTGCATTAAGGAAGACAGGATGGTCGGAAGCTTTCTGGACTCCGCGCGAAACCATCGCTGACGCGGACGATGAAGTATGTTCGTATGTTTCTGAAACGCCTTCTTGGGCTCACGAAATGGTGCTTTTCGACGAGAGCTCCCAAATTTTCATGAAAACTTCTGTCAACAATCAAGCGGTTTTGGCTTTTGTTGACGACTGCTCTCAGGCTAATTACATTAAACAAGACGTACACAAGAAGTTACTTAAGACGGCTACAGGTAATTTCGATTTGCGTTGTCGCTTGACCTGCATTGATGATGGTTGGGAAGAATACAGTACCGGAGAAATTATTCTTCCTATTGAGTTTGATTCAGTCCCTTATCTGACCCCATTTGTGGTCATATCTGAAGGAGACTGGGATGGAGATTTAATCCTGGGGATGAATTTCTTTATTACGCACGATTTTTATGTGGCTGATAGAGAAGCAGGCCTAATTCGAGGAGAGAACCCACCTTTCAAGTATGTGTGTCACCCCTACTCTTCGTTCGTTTCGACTCAGGGTGAAAGAATTGTTTCAGAGAGCCCGAATGACTCCCTGGAACCAGTTCAAAATAAAGAGGGACCGCTATTAGATGGGGAAGATTTTTCATCAATCGTCAATTGTTCCGTTCGAGTTCGGCGAACGAGGAACTAGAAAGCCAACATACCTTTGGTAATTTTGAGCATGAAGACTCGAATGTCTTCACACTAGACCCATGTGACTCCATCGAGAACGAGTCACTCCCTTTGGTTACAGTTAGGCAGGAACTTGAAGTTTCCAGAGTTTCGGTTATTCTAAATAAATCTGAAGACTCGCCTCCTTTGAGTTCCGATTTGGTCATTTCGCTTGAATCCCTATTTAAGGAAGATGACTTGATTCTGTTTTCAAAGGTAGAGGATTTTCCACCCAATTCCGAGACTAAGCCTACAGGTGCCGGGAGCGAACCCGAACCTACTCCCCTGTCGAAAGTTGTTCGTACGGAAAGGCAAGCATGGAACACACTTGTCCATCTACTTAGTTTGTGCAGCATGCACGACACACTGGGTGTCAATACGAGAAGGGAAGTGCCCTATGAAGAGGCTATCTCAAACCCCAAGACGAAAGCGCTCGATGAAGAAACTGTCCCAGACATTACGAGGGAAGTTCTCGATGAGGGGAATTTTCCGAGGGATCCCCCATTTACCGCTAATTTACGTGATGGCACGGAAAACTCGCCTATGTCCCTCGGACATGATGCAAGCTCGGCTTATGACCTCAAGTCTCATTGTCTTAATGAGGTTCAAATCTTGCCACGCGCCAACAACGCGTCTTTGACGAATTCGGAAGACAATTGCCACTCTTCTCTTCCCACCAAAGGAATGATGCATCTTTGCATCGCTCTACAGGACAACGTTCATTCGATTCTGTACTTTCTAATCCGAAGGTTTGGAAATGTGGCAGTACCATTTCAGACACCTGCAGAAAGTCTTCTCTTTCTCCTACTAAACAGAAGATTATCTTCCTCCTGTTTCCCGTCCGATGAAACAGGATACTAATTTTTTTCCTGTCTCCTTGTTGGCCCTTCCTCAGGTCAAACCACGGGTCAAGAACCTCGGCATTGACTATAACCTTCCTTCTCCTCCTCTAAATGTTCCTTTCTACCACCATAAAACAGCTTCTGGGAATACTTATGTTCAGAATTCAACGGCTTTCTTTGTTCATGTCATCTTAATCTGTGTTTCAAGTCCTTTCTTACCCTTCTCTGTCCATATTATCTCGCAGCCCGATAGGCCACCGCCCTTCAAAACTATCTTCAAGATTGGCCTCACTCGTTCAGACTCCTGCCTGTTCCTGAATATTCGATTGGTCACAATTTTCTGGAGCTATCTGCCACTTTGATTTCAGAACTTCCATCACTAAAGTCACTCGCGTAGCTCCAAAAGGACCGAATACACGAAACGAAGAACAGTAATCATAACGTCGGCTTACAACAATTACAAATTGTTTTTTTAACCGTACTTCCAGTTCCAGAGCAATGTCCACACGTAAACCTTTCATTGCACAATACCTTGAAATTTTATACCTTCCACGCTATAGAGTTTAGTCAATTCCAAAGTTCTAAAAATGTTCTCAAACGACCCATATCCGTTCAAAACCTTGCAGAAATCGTATCAAATTTACTTAAGTACTATTCCAATAGTTCAATGAAATTAATTTCTCTCAAATCTTGTTCTCATAAAGTTGATAAAAAATCTCGTTTGATTTAAAAGTGTATGCAGACGGTGAACGTAGACCAGTGTAAAAAGTGGACCTGACAAATCAGACTCCAAGTGTTCAAGGACACACAGGTGACTGTTAACTATAAGTGTTCAGTAGTGCATAAGTATCGATTTTAGCGTAAAATTTAACTGATAAATATAGTGGATTAAGTACGAAGTAGATGTATTTTATCTAACTATTTCTTTTTTCCTTATGGAACATTACATCCAACTACTTCTGTACTATTCTTTGTCTCCATATAACACTACATCCAATGGCTGTTGTCTGAGAGGATATTCAAACTAACCCCCTAGTTCCAACTCTGGGAAGGGAACCATGTGGAGAAGGTTTTCCACAGGAAAATAAATTTTTGTAAAATTTAACAATATCATTGTTTGTCTAAATTAACGTATGTATCCTTTTATTCTGTTTGCATAAATTAAAGTAATCTTTGAATTTTTAATATTTTATAACTCGCCTCGATGCCCCAGTGGATCATCTGGCCTCTTTCTTAACCTTCACTCCAGTGTGTCAAATCTATAATCTTAAACAGAGATTCCTAAATTCTAAATTTTCTTTTCGGCTAATATAAACCACATAAAGGAGTTAAGTGTAGAACAAAAATTATATAAATTCCTTTGCTAATATCATTGTTAGACAACCTTTGCAACCTTAAGAATCTTTTGTAAACGTGGCACCATGGGAGTTTCTCCAGGGCAAAGTGCAAACACTTTGAGAGGGCAGTCGAAGCCTCACCCCTCTTGCGAGTGCGTGCCTCGCCCTTTGGGCAGCCGGTTCTACTCAGGTCCTTGGTCCTTGGTTCTAATTACTGTGCATTTGTAACTTAACCGCCCCGACTCATGTTGTGTATATAAATCTACATTATAACAAACCATTTGTTATCATCTAGTTTGAATTAGTTAGGATGTTATATTATTGTATTAATATTATTCTAGAGGGGAGAGCCCCGTAAAAATGAACAATGAATAATCCTTTCATCATATAATTCTGATGATACTTCGTAATATTTATATAAGCCTTATATTCTTATTCATATATTCATTTTTACGTATCAGGTCCAAAATCGTATGACACGAGTTTGGATAAAATTTTGGTTTGCTTCCTATTTTATAATTGGTGAATTATTTCCTTGTAAACTACTTAATCATTTTTGTATAAAACCCAAATTCGTACAACGCTGACAAGTTTGGATACACTTTTATTTGCTTTCTATTTTATGATTGGTTAACGATTTCTTTTAAGCAACTTAATCATTTTCGTAGATTCAGCTTAATAATGTAATAGTGTTCATTTTTTTGTATACATTATCTCTCCGTTGTAAAAGATGAAGTCATGTCTTGCTTAACGTTTAATTTTTAATCTTAAGCCTTTCATTTTCGCCATGTGCCTGTTTGCTTGTAATTCATGATGGGAAGGCATATTTCAATTCCATTTTTAGTTAACTCGGCAGATCATGATAACATCAGAGTTGTCAATATACGGTTTAAATAAAATATGGATTCCTCTTGCCTTGCAGTTTACACATTGCTTCAGCAAAATTATTTGTTTCGTCTTTAAATGTTCTGTAAAGTAAATCAGCCTATTGAGAATAATAATAATAATAAAAAACCCAGCATTAAATAATGACGTCAGTAGGAAGTTTCGTATTAAAGCCCATAAAATTTCTCCAATGTTCATTCTGACTAGAATTAGACGCTGAGCGTTACCTGTAACATTTTAGTAGTAAAATATAGTAAGCAATATCTTTGTCTTCTCCTTCGAGCCTTGCTCTCTTCAAAGAATTTAGTCTTAAATAGAGAAAAATAATTTCCCGATACGTTATAAGAAGAATCGGGGAACCTTCAGAGAATTTAGTCGTAAGTAGAGAAATCATTTCCCGATATGTTATAAGAAGAAATCGGAGAGTAGTATAGAAGAAAACTTCTACGATTCCCTATTAGTCCAGGATCTGGCCTAGAGTTCGTATAAATTTCTGGGTGCAGAGGTTTTGACGACTGATGTAAACTAATTTTGGGGCGGAGAATCGAATTTTTCTATGCCATCGCACCAAATTGGTGCGCAAGTGGTCAAAATGGCAAACAATTGCCAAAAATGGCAAAAAAATTTCAGTTTTTTGTATTTTTGTCATATTCTTGAGTTGAAAACATTTTTAAGGGCAATTGTTTGTTTGAGAACCAAGAAAACTGACAAAAATGTCAAAAAATAACAGCAAAAATGTCAAAAAATAACAGCAAAAATAGTAAAAAATTAAGTAAATATTGTCAAAAAATCGCAAAAATGAAATTTTTTGCTATTTTGGTGTATAAACTAGCTCTAACCAATCTTATCGAACTAAACAGTCAAGAAATTAGATATTAATAGCTCTACTAAAATTTCCTAACACAAAAACATGTACAAATGTCTAAATTTTGGGTTACAATGATTAAAAATAAATGGTTGTAGAATATTTGAAAAAATAGACAAAATATAAAAAATAGTGCTAATTTTATAAAACTCTTAGGTTTGCATGTTGTAAAAGACTGTGAGATAAGATCATGTATTATTTCTGATGATGAAGTTGACTGAAAATCTTGCAAAAGTGGGAAAGAGTTTGGCAAAAATGACAAAAACTGTCAAGGCCACTTATATGATTGAGAAAGAGTGTTACCGTCACTCAGGTGCATCTTCCCAGTGCAGCACCACGGCAATGGGCTAAGTTATAGCTAACTTAGTGGGAACGACCTCATTTAATGATGAGGTCCCATTGTTTTTTTTTCTGTTCTTTATTTTGTTTATTTGAAACTTTTATTGAAACATTATTTACAAACAAAAGCACTATGGCTTTTGTGGTATCATCTTCCGACACCATGAAAATGAAACAGCAGTACAATGTACAGATTTGTTCATCTGTAATTTTATTCAGTTACCTGCTGAAATTCAGGCGTTAGGATTTTGGCATGTTCTTTGACTGCACTTGCAGAATGAACAGCATGGTATGGTTGACGCAGTGCAAGGGCATTCTGACCTCTTGGTCCTGAGGTTTATCTGGGTAATCGGTTAGTTGAGGTTCCAAAAGTTCCTCATCAGACTTTACGTAACCATAGTCAAATGGATTTAAATTTTCAGATATGGAGCCATATGGAGAGTCAAGCCAAAGTTTGCACTGAAGATATGCCTGTTTAATATGCAGTCTAATACTTTTTGAAGAGCAAGGAAGCTGAGTAAAATCGATTTTGTCCCCAGTTTTGTAGTATTGCTCAGATCTTAGTTGATCAAATGATATGGATTTTGACTTGGGTTTGATGCAATGAACCAGAAAGTTTTCGGCACCTTCGATTATTTCCTCTGTAAGTGGTTCCTTGCCAAAGTCCTTAATTTCATCAAAGTAGTTTGACTGCTTCAGTGCACTAGATTTTGTGCCTACTTTACTGACACTGTCCAGCCAGTTAAAGCATGCAAGGCAGGTAAAACTTGGATCAAATCGTTTTCAAGCTTTTGATGCAAGCCATGCAGAGGAATGATTTTGCGACTTGTTCCAGAACCTTTAACAAACCATAATTCCTTCAGGCCATGCTCAATCCATTTTGTTAAATGGTAGATGAGCACACAAAGATATCAGTATCACTGGTAGCTACTGAAACTGTAGCTCCACCACCAGGCATTGCTTTATCCACCACATAGTTTACATGTAACATCACTGTCATCTGCTTCTTCTTGTGAAGAACAAAGCTCAGGAATTTCGCAGACCTTCCCATTTTGGAATTTGACACAAACTTCTGGTTTTTCAAGAGTACCACCTCCCAGTACAATTACTTTATCTCCATGGTTGACTCTGGAGCTTCACTGATCTTATTAGTATGCTGTTGTGTTGGTGCAGAGCTTAATGGAGCATTTTGGAATAAAACTAGCACCGTATCGTGTGTTGAACCAATTCCAGACAAGGTATTTTCCAATGTGTCAAAATTATCCATTGCTGCTTGAATTGGATGGTTTTGATCAAATACTGGAGGAACTGGAACTCTATGTGAACCACATAAAGATATTGTACGTTTTGCTAGTGCAAAATTTATTTTGCGAACTTCTTGATATCCTACACAAATGCTCCGTTTGTTTGCAATTTCAATAAGATCTTTAGACTGTGACAGGTTATGTATACTGTAGTTTGAGCAAATCCGACATGCAATGGGGTGGGCTCCAAACCATTATGAAGGATGTAAAACAACATCTGGAAGATAGTGTCACACTTCAGCATCAACTGATTGTTGCTATCTGATACATTCCGGGTGGAAAACAAATGCTGAAGAAATTCCATTCATATTGGAGGATGTTCATTTTGGAAGCGTTTTAAGGCTAGATGAAGATCGTTTGGATCACAATAGCTAGAGCGTAAACCAAAACTGTAAGTTTTTAACTCTTTCCTTAGGTCCTTAGCAACGTTTTCGACAGATGATTTCCGCAAAGTTTCAACAATTCTTGCACTCTCAATCTGGACAGAATAAACCATCTTGGATTTTCGTTTGTTGCTAGGATATATAAAATAAATGGTGTCCTTAAATTTGTCTTTAACCCTTTGACGACCAGTATACGTTTCTTTGAACTTAAAAGTTTAAGTTTTATTGTGTTTTACAATTAGATATTAGTAACTATAGTCACTTAAATGACCCATTTTGGGGTTAATTTTCCGACAACTAAACGATACCTGTATAAACATGTAGATGTATTTGTAGAAACGTTGCATCATTGTACAATTTATATTATTATTTCCTTGGGACAAATATGTCCCTTGGTCCTCAAAGGGGATAAGCAGGCTCTTAACCAAATAGTTACTGATAGATTCATCCTGTTTCAGCTTTTTATTGATCTCTTGTCTCAAGTAGGTGACTGTATCCACAGCTTGTGGAGTCTATTTTTGAGACTACATCATTAAACGCTTCTTGAACCATGTCATTAGAACCCATAACTTCATTTTCTTGCTGTCTGTTTTCCAAAATCGTCTCTATTCTGCGATCATAGGCTGCAAAATGCTTCTTTGTACAATTATTATAATAGAATACATCTGCAGCGAATACATCTTTGTATTCGTTCAACATCGCTACTCTGGTAAAAACATCGTCTTGGAACAAGTGAGCATAACTCAATAACTTTTGGGCACGACCTGGAGTACATATCCGAAACAAATCATGGTCAATGTTTCCACCTTTCAATTTGACTCGAGCTGAACGACAAAATACACACACTTTCATATCCTTGATATGCTGTGTTTTAATCCTTTTGCTTGAACTATTTTCTGGAGGAGTTAATGTTTCCCCTAAGGAGGAATCGGAGGGTTCAGATTCAGCATTTTTAGACTTCTGGCTATGTTCATCGAACTTTTTATATGTTGCATAGCACGAAGTGCTGTGATACTGGATATAAGGAGTCTGACTCTCAGTAAGAGCTTTCAAACGCTTGCTTCTGTCATCATTTGGGTACGCAGAAGCCAACTGAAGCAAATTTTTTATTCCATGTTCTCCGCTGCTCAAATATTTCTCTCCACTTGGGCTTTTGTTCTTCTGGCACAAGATACATTTACGAAGGTTTGACTATGCTTCTTTTCTGGCACAAGTTGACATACATCCTGAAAAAATAAAATATACTAAGACTTCTTGCAATTGCAATTATAATAAACTGGTTCTATTCTGTACATATAAAAATTCATTTGTAACACATTGGTCTTTATATTTATGTTTTAAATATTCAATTCAATTATTACTTACCATGATCTATCATCTGTTGAATCACATAATGAATACAGGGATCCTCAATTTGTACCTACTACCAATACTAAACTTGAAACACAATAAATATGACTTAGTTACTCTAAAGAAATCAAATAGATCGATTCTATAAGAAGTTCAAGCATTTTACAACAAGCAAGAACAGAATGATATAAAATTGGTACTATTTTTTTATATTTTGGCTATTTTTTCAAGTATTTTACAACCATTTTTATCGATTTATACCCGAAATTTAGACATTTGTGCATACTTTGTTTTAATAAATTCTTGCAGAGCTATTAATATCTAATTTCTTGACTATTTAGTTCGATATGATTGGTTAGAGCTAGTTTATCCACCAAAATAGCCAAAAATTTCATTTTTGCAATTTTTTGACAATATTTACTTAATTTTTTACTATTTTTGCTGTTATTTTTTGACATTTTTGTCAGTTTTCTTGGTTCAGGCAGCAGTATGTCGCAAAAACAGATTCTCAAACAAAAAATTGCCCTCAAAAAAGTTTTCAACTCAAGAATATGACAAAAATATGAAAAACTGATAAAATTTTGCCATTTTTGCCAATTTTTGGCCATTTTGACCAGTTTCGCACCAATTTGGTGCGATGGCATAGAAAAATCAGGATTCTCCGCCCAAAAATTAGCAATTAGTTTAGATCAGTCGTCAAAACCTCTACACCCAGAAATTTATACGAACTCTGGGCCAGATCCTAGACTATATACGGTATCAGCTACTTCAGAGTGACAAATCCGTTGCTGCCACCTAACCAGAACTCCCGTCAACTTCGAACCGACCAAGGCCATAGACGGTGGGGTTAATATACATATATATATATATATATGAGAGAGAAACGTGGAAAGATATTTACACTAATTTTTAGATGAACTTTTTTCCGGAAATTTCCATATGTAGGCTCGCCTTTGCTTCCCGTTCGAATTGTTCATTCTGGTGAATCTTTACACTCCACCTTAGACCTACTTTTAAACGGGTAAGTATATATATATATATGAGAGAGAGAAATAAACAAATAAACAACATGACTGAGTGTTGCAATAACGGGATCCTGCCCCTACGAACCGTGGAAGGATGTTTACACTCCACCTTAGACCTACGGTTTAACACGGATCATTAGGGCACCCTGGCTAGCAACCGCGGAAGGACGCGCCGGGTCTCGAGCCTGCCTCCACTGAACCTTAGACTTACAGTTTAACGCGGTCGCCCGACGCATATAAACGTAATGGGCGTATAGACGGGTGTGTACGTGCCGTGTACACTGTGTCAACTGGCTGATAATTCCTGGAGGCACTGGGTGATTAAGCCAACTGGCTGATTAGGGCGCCCTATAAGACAACGGCCGATCGGCTGAAGTCTTAATATGCGCTTGGCTCCTGTCAAGCGAACACCTCTCCTCTCTCTCGCTCTCTTACGTTAGGTATACCCCTTTTGGGGGTGACGCCGTCCCACCATATCCCCCAAAGTGGTCTCCCCAGCGGGGTTCATTGCAACTTGGGGGATAACTCCGCCTCCAAGTTGCATAACCCTTTGTTGCTCATTCCCCCCTCCCCCATTTAGGGGGTGCCTTGCAACAAAGGGGGGAGGGGGGTTGGCACTATGGGTGCCTTGCAAAAAGGGGGTGGGGGTTGGCACTCTTGCAAAATCATGCAACATTTGCAATTGTATTGCATTCTACCATTTTGCGGTCATACTACTAACATTGAAATCCCCTAAAATGGAGATTTCAGCAAAGGGAAAGCGGGAAAGAACGTATTCCACTTTGAAAGTGAGGTAGTCAAAGAATTTTGGATAGTCAGTAGAATTAGGAGAAAGGTAAACAGCGCAGATGTATTCAGTTTCAGATTGATATGTAAGCGGTAGCCAGAGTGTATAGAATTTGGAAGATTGGAGTTCAAAAATACGAGAACAAGTTATATCATTGCGTACATATACGCAACATCCACCTTTGGAGTGAAATTGAGTATAGAGAAAGTAAGAGGATACAGAAAAGGGGTTGCTGTCAGTCGTCCCAGACACCTGAGTTTCAGTGATGAAAAGAAGATGAGGTTTAGAGGAGAGGTGGTGTTCAACAAATTGAAAATTATATATATATATATATATATATATATATATATATATATATATATTTTTTTTTTTTTAAGTTCGGGAAGAACCGATTCGCCTCTATTTAAAAGGGCATATCTCGGCGGAAAAACAAAGAAAAGGTGAGAGGAAAGACAGAGGAAAAAGAAAGGGTGGAGGGGACAGTCGAAGTGGAAAAAGACCAAAGGATGACAAGGACTGCAGGGTCGAGCCCCATCATCCTTGGGTGCTAGGGCCGGGAGGGCGCACGTGAAACCTCCAGGAACAAGCACGTACAAACGAGCACAAAGAGCACTCAAGAGCACGAGCTTAGAACCCCCTTGCGGGGAATACATATATACATATATATACACATATATATATATATATATTCTGTATATATCACTCTTTTGGCATGGCTCTTAACTTCTTACCGCATACATTTATTCAGATCAAGAAAACTCAAAATCGTACAGGTTTCAAGTAAAGTACACAATGACTATTGTAAAATCAGGACCAACTTTTTATTTAAAACTGTAGTCTTTTTCTTTGTATTCTGGTTACACAATTTCTCTCTAAAATGAATCTTGATTCCTTTCAGGTAAAACAAATGAGCCAATTTTCCAGGTGATTCCACACTCTGCTTTTATATGTAAATAAGGAAAATCTTCGCTGGAATACTTACAAAATTATATAACAAAATGCTGGAACTTACAAACTAAATTGCAACAAAAGTCGATATTCAGTCTGGGTGGTAGCTGGATAAGGGGGCGGGGCCGTCCTCTGCGTTCAGATGATGCAGCAAACAGTGGTTCGAATCCCACGTAAAGCTGTAGGCAGATATGGGCAGTAACGCGTTACATGTAACGACGTTACGTAACGAACGTTACAAAAGTAACGAGTAACGGTAACGCCTGAAAGATTTTCAAATGTATCAATGTAACGGTAACGCTTTGCAAATTTTTTATCAATGTAACGGATTTTTTCGTTACCCGTTACTCGATACTTGAATTTGAATTTGATAACATTGCCAGTCCATTCATGAGGACTATTAAATGCAATTCACCCTTCCGTGTTAGTGGCAACAACTAAGTTTATATTTTCTAGGTCTCTTCATCTTTCTCAAAAATCATTGGGGTGCATATTATTTGCAATATATCGTTCTTAAGAAAACACCATTTTTATAGTCAATAATAGTAGCTATTAGAATTTATGCGGTAAGGCTGCCATTTGTAAGTTTATCTGTAGTTTCAAAATACGTGTGAAGGCACATAAACAAATATCAAATGTAACTAGTTACTTGTAACGTCGTTACATATCAAGTAACGGTAACGCTTTAAGGATTTTTAAAAGTAACGATGTAACGGTAACGCCGAGTACATTTTCAACGTGTAACGAGTAACGGTAACACCGCCCAATTTAATGTAACAGTGCCCATCACTGGCTGTAGGTCTCCTCCGTCACATGCTTTTTGCCATTACAAAGTAGCTTAATCTAAAACCAACAACAATAACAAAATGCTGGGATGTAATGAATTCGTAGCTAAAAAGTTGAACATATATATATATATATATATTATTGCTTGTACCCTGTGGTGAATGGACGTGCTGTTTTGCTCTCTCTATTTAACACCCAAATTAGAAGGGAATAATCTACTCGACGTTTATTCTGTTTGCACCCGAAAGTGTATAAAGTATCAGTGAATCCGTGCATATAAATTAGGGTGAAATTCATTAAAATTAAGAAACTGCAATACAGTTTACATAAATTATCACCAGTTTTAACAAAACGAAATACGGTTGGCATTCGAGAAAGTTTGAAACAAGGCACGAAAAAGGTCATAAAACGCAAAGGTCAGAAAACCCTCGAAATACCCTCGACCATCGAAAGGAAAGAAACAGAAATAAAAATAAAAATAAATAAATAAAGAATTTGTGTGGGTATTTCTTTTTACGCTAATTAAGGAATAGCATGACTATGGGTCCAAATTCTCACTTAATCTGTAATTTGTGCAATCTAGTAACAACGGAAAACTTGGCGATTAGATGTGATTTCTGCCAACGACTAAATGACTTTATCTGCATGAATTGGAATGTTAGGGAAATAACTCGTCTCGAACGCGAAACACGTCGTGGGGATCAAATTTCTATGTGGCGCATGTACACAGACCGTAAATTCTTTCGCGGTCTTTAAAGATATGGAGACAGCAGACTCGAAAGTTACAAAAAAGAATGAAATTATGGGGACACATGGGTCCGGAATGGTCCCAACGAAAAACCGGGTGGATGAGAGAGAAGACGAAATAACGAATAACAGCAGAATAACGAACAACAATTTAATAACAAATAACGATATGAACAATATAATACGGAAGGAAGACATAGATGAAAGAAAAGAAATAAGTAAAAGTTGCGAAGTAGTCAAATGGTCTAACGAGCGAAATGATAAAAAGATAATAACTAAAAACGTAGAAAATAAACAGCCAAAGAAAAATAATGATAATGCCAAAATTAAGGACTTTGAAAATAATAAGAAAAGAAGCAGAAGCGTAGAAAATATCGTATGTAAATACTACGCGAAAGGGAACTGCAGATATCGGGATGGGCAATGCATATATGCACATCCCACATTATGCAAAAAGCATTACACAAGTGGATACTGCAAATTTGATAAGAAATGCATGTTCCACCATCTTACGGTCTGCAACACTTATGCAAGATACAGGAGTTGCAAATACGGCAAAAAATGCCGATACCACCACCCTCAAAGGAACGCAACGAGTGAACAGAAAAAACGAACATCAAAGAAGAGTGCCAATTTTTTAGACGCAGCCAACACATTTCAGCTGCTAAATACTATCCAGCAACTACAAAACCAACTGACAAATATAAAAATAGGAATCCGAGAGCCGGACAGAAGGTACGAACAAAGGCACTTCATGCGTTATCGGGACAACAGGTACCGACAAAGATAAAAAGAGGTAAATTCTCGGAGGACCACAAGGCAACGAAACCGGCACCCCCATTGGAAAACAAATCGGAACCACCTGTATGCGAAAAAGAAAGAGAAAAAATAGAAATAATCCTAGCCAACATACAGGGCCTTAAATCAAACCAATCCACGAAAAGTTGTATACCTGAAAGGACTCATGCAAGAAGCCGGAGCAGACATTGCATGCCTCACGGAAACTCATCTAAAGTACTGCCAGGCGAACTGTGAAAATTGTGAGTCCTGTATTGACAAAAAAGAAATACAAATTGACAACTATAACATCCTCCGAGCCGACAGAACAGTGAGACGTAAATGAGGATGTGCTATTTACACACGCGAAAGGCACATAGCAGAAATGGCTATAAGTACCTCAAACAACTACGTAAAATGTGTAGCAGCAAAAATTAAAAAATTAAATATGGTACTAATTGTAATGTATAGACCCCCAAACACGCCAACCCCAGATATTTTTCTCTGTGTTGATTTTAATTTCACATTCATGAAATATAAAAGGATACGAAAAAATATATGTATACACCAGGACAAGGGGGGCACACGAGAAGACCAGGAGCAGGTAAAAATGCTACTAGCTCTAGCTGACGAATTTATGTTAACGCAAGAAATAACAGAAAACACAAGAAAAAACAACTGCCTAGATTTGGTATTCACAAACAACAGTAATCTAATTGATAATGCAGAAATATCCCCAACTATGATATCGGACCACAACATCATTGAAATAACATCTAATATAAAGGCAACAGGAAAGGAAAGAACACGCATAACAGAAAGAAGCAAATTCGAACTTTTTAATTTTCACTCCAAAACTATAAACTGGGAAGATGTGACATCCAGCATGGAAGTAATAGATTGGAAAACCATTTTCGAGGCCAAGACAACGGAGGAGATGCTAATGATGTTAGAGGAGAAGACGTTAGAAATTGTGGAAAAACATGTCCCAAAGATACAACAAAGAGGAAAGAGAAGCAGGTTCGAAAGACAAAAGAGGGCATTCTTTCGAAAGAGAAAAAGAGTTACTGCAAAATTAAATATTTGTAAAGGTAACAACATCAGAAAAATATTAAATGATAAACTGCAAAGTATCGATGTCGTCATACAGGAACTAATCGAAAAGCATACAGAAAAAGAAGGAGACGACGCTCTAGAAGCGATAAAGGCTAACTCAAAGTATAATACTTCTATAATTTCGCAAAAAGAAAGTCGAAAAACCATGCGACTATCGGACCTTTAAAAAAATGAGAACAATGATTTATCTGATGATATAACAGAAGTATCTGAAATATTAAGAGCTCAGTACGAATCATCTTTCAGTATCCCAAAAACTGACAAATTGATATGCGATAGAAACGCGTTCTTTGAAGAAGAAACACAAGGGGAAAGTATAACGGATTTCGACTTTACGACGGACGATATTACACAACCATAGGGAAACTAAAAACACACTCAGCGGCAGGACTGGATAAATGGAATGCCACACTGATCAAAAACTGCAAGACTGCAATCTCTGAGCCCCTATACTGGATATGGAGACGATCACTAGACATGGGAGAAATACCGGGCATCCTGAAGAGCGCGAACATAGTCCCGATATATAAAGGAGGAGATCGATCCGAGGCCAAAAACTATACGCCAGTATCGCTTACATCCCATCTCACTAAAATATTTGAAAAAATAGTTAGACAGAAAATTTATGGCTTTTTGGAAACTCAGAAAAAATTCATTGATAACCAACACGGGTTTCGGTCAAGCGGATCATGCCTATCGCAACTAATGGAACACTACAACAACATTATTGATTCACTTGAAAGTAATGAAAACTATGATGTACTATACACAGACTTTGCTAAAGCGTTTGACAAGTGTGACCACGGAATCATAATACATAAACTGAAATATATGGGAATAACAGGAAAAGTAGGGAAATGGATATATAATTTCCTTAGTGAGCGGCGGCAAGTCGTTACAGTACAAGGAGTATCTTCATCAGAATCAGAGCTCCTCAGCTCAGCACCACAAGGAACATTATTAGCTCCGCTACTCTTCATAATCATGCTAACTGACATAGATGAGGACGTTACCAGAGACAGCACAGTAACATCCTTTGCGGATGACACAAAGATCAGTAGAAAAATAAGAAACCCAGAAGACATAGGATCTTTACAAACCGACATAAACAGAATCTACAAGTGGACGGAAGACAACAGTATGAAGTTTAACACCGAGAAATTTCAGTTATTACGGTACGGAAAAAGAGAAGACCTAAAATCCGTGGAATATTATACCCCAAATGGACAGGAAATTCAGAGAAATTCCAGAGCAAAAGATTTAGGGGTTGTAATGACAGATGATGCGAAATTTGAAACACAAAATAAGATAACAGTAAACAGAGCAAAGAGAATAACGGGTCAGATATTGAGAACCTTTAAACGAAGCGATAGGAATGAAATGACCCTCTACTGAAAACCCTGATAATACCCAAATTGGAATACTGCTCGGTCCTAACATCCTTATATAAAAAAGAAGACATTAGACAGCTGGAAGGGATCCAGAGAAGCTTCACAGCCAAGATCAATGGGTGCAAAGAACTAAATTACTGGGAAAGGTTACGCGAACTAGACCTATATTCACTGGAAAGGAAAAGAGAGAGAGAGATACACCATTATTTACACTTGGAAAATAATGGAGAAACTAGTCCCTAATCTTACTCTGAACCCTATAACTCCCCAAACAACGGTGGAAAGTAGAAACGGTAGACTGTGTCGTATTCCAAAATTGAAGGTGAGACAGGGAACATCCTTAACCCTGAAAGAAAATAGTTTTGTAGTGAGAGGACCAAAACTGTTTAATCAGTTGCCCAAAGACCTAAGAAACACGAAGGGAGTTGCTGTGGAAATCTTCAAAAGAAGACTAGACGCCTGGCTCAGAACAATCCTCGATGAGCCGGGCGTACCTGGCTATGTGAGGTGGAGAGCGCAAGAATCCAACTCACTACTTCACCAGGCCAACTCGAGAGGAAGGGCGACAAGCTTGACCTTTGCGAAATGAGAATTCATCGCGCGAAACCTTTGTAAGGTTGTAAGGTAAGGTGTGTGTGTGTGTATATATATATATATGTAAAAGGGGGCGTTAATGTGTACGTGTATCGGTGCGCGCCAAACTCGACATTGTTATATTGAGCTAAAGGCTACTCGTGCGGGCTCCACATTTTCCCATTTTGCTAACAGGAAAACAATATTTTAAACGAATTCATTACCGTATAAGGCATTCAATATAAGATAACAGCTTATCATAGATTAGTGTATAGGATTAATAAGTAGGTTTATTTAAGGATTAACTAAATTAGGCTGAGGTTAATGACATTTATTCATTTAATTATCGGCTATTGCCTTGAATGAGAATAATGCAAAATTTTTAACAACATTCAAGTCCATTACAGAGACTATATATATATATATATATATATATATAAGCAAAGAACCATAGGGAAAAGGAAACACGAAATCCGAGCGCTTTCGTGATATATTCACATCTTCAGGGAGAAGAAAGAAATAGACAGAATTTAGCAAGTAAATGAGTTAAATACACAAGCGAAAAAATTCCCCAATAGGCAACTCAATTTAAAAAAAAACAATAAAACAATCTAAAGATTTTTTCCCCAATAGATAACTTAATCGAAAGGCTACTAAATTAGTGAATACATAAAAACTATATAAGGGAAAGTAGACAATTAACATGTACACAAAATATTATGACAGTTATTAGAAATAGTATTTAATTAAAACAGGCAATTAAGTGGCAAGAATCTAAGGAAACAAAAGACATGGTGCAATCATCAGCACGTGCTCCTTCCAGAATATTCCGTTACCTATTGGAAAATTCTTCGCTTCCCCAATAGGTAAAGGAATATTCTGGAAGGAGCACGTGCCGACGATTGCACATCTTTTGTTTCCTTAGATTCTTGCCACTTAATTGCCTGTTTTAATTAAATACTATTTCTAATAACTGTTATAATTTTTTGTGTACATTTTAATTGTCTAATTTCTTTTATATAGTTTTTATGTATTCAATAATTTAGTAGTCTTTAGATTAAGTTATCTATTGGGAAAAAAATCTTTAGATTGTTTTATTGTTTTTTTAAATTGAATTGCCTATTGGGGAATTTTTTCACTTGTGTATTTAACTCATTTACTTGCTAAATTCTGTCTATTTTTTTCTTGTCCCTGAAGATGTGAATATATCACGAAAGCGCTCGGATTTCGTGTTTCCTTTTCCTTTTCCCTGTGGTTTTTTGCTTATTAAAAAAGATCACGTGTTGTTCTGTGATTTTATTGCATATATATATATATATATATATATATCATGTCATCGCATTAGTAATGTTGTTTTTTACGATAGATTAAGTTTAAACTAGTCCTACTCGGTTTAAGCATAAATTTTCCGAAGGTTATATCTCAGAGGAGATCTATCGTGTTTCGCTACATACTTTACAGACCTTGACCAGTGAAGACGTGTGTTTTTCTTTATGTGAACCCCTCATAAACATGGCGGTATCAGAAGAGCATATCAGGCGTATAATGCTTTACGAGTTCAAAAAAGGGAATAGTGCTACTGAAGCAACGCGAAACATTCAGGACGTTTATGGCAACGATATTCTGCATATGAGGAAATGTCAAAGATGGTTTCAAAAGTTTAGGAATGGTGACTGCTGTTTAACAGATGCAGCACGCTCTGGACGCCCTGCTGAGTTTGATGATGACCTGCTGTTAGCCGTAATCGAAGAAGACTGTTCAACAACTGTCGAAGAATTGGCCCAGAAACTCAATTCATCCCCGTCCACCATCCATCGACATTTGCAACAACTCGGGAAAGTGCCTAAGTTAGGAAAATGGGTGCCACATGAATTGTCGGTCGACAATCTGAGGGTGCGGGTAAATAGTAGCACAGCTCTTCATTCCCGTGAACTCCAAGATCCGGTTTCGCACCGTTTAGTGACTGGTGATGAAAAGTGGATACTGTACCAGAATGTTAAGCGCCGTCGACAGTGGGTTTGTGCCGGAGAACCAGCGACACCATAGCCAAAACCAAATCTTCACCCTCGGAAGGTGTTGCTTAGTGTTTGGTGGGATAAAAGTGGTGTAATACACTTTGAAACCTTACCACACAACCAAACAATCACCGCTCAAGTCTACTGTCAACAACTGGATCGATTGAACACTGCACTAAAAGAAAAGAGACCTTCTTTGGTTAATCGGAAAGGAATCGTGTTCCACCACGACAACGTACGTCCTCATACCACTCGCATCACTTCTGCAAAAATTGAGGAGCTTGGGTGGGAAAAACTTCCACATCCTCCATATTCTCCAGACCTTGCGCCTTCAGATTATCATCTCTTCAGGAGTCTGCAAAACTATCTTGACGAGAAACAGTATACTTCTTTAGATGACCTGCACACCAGTCTTTGTACGTTTTTTGCCTCAAAACCGCCTGAATTTTATAAACATGGCATTGAAAAGCTTGTAGGAAGTTGGCAGAGTGTCATTGATTCCGATGGAAAATATATACTAGATTAAAAAGTTTCAGTTGATTTTTTTTTCTCCTTCAAATTCCGATCTAAAAAACATTACTTATGGGATGACCTGATATATATAATCCTTACAGAATAATAAAAGAATTATGTATGTCTGAAAATAATCGTATTTTTCACTTTCACAAAAAACTGGGTTGCATATGCATTGTCCAATTAGGGATCACAAAACTGAGTTACAGATTATGAATTTTCCAATCAGGGACCATGTTTTATTGTTTACAAAAGCTGACCAATCAGATGAAAGACAATTTTTTTACATTTGAAATTTGCTACTATGCATAAATGCACAATGATTAACTGATATAAGGTAAAACTTGTATACCAGTGAGTACCTTATATATATATATTATATATATATATATATATAAGCTTATATATATATATATATATATAGGCGGAACCTATGGAGTAGGCAAGAACGTGCTCCCACAATATTTTGCCAAGAGGAGCATGCTCCCACAATATTTTTGGTATTATGAATTTTCTAAAAAATCATAATCACACTGAAAAATAAACAAAAAATTTAAAGTTAGTGAGTGATACAATAATTTGAATGGAACCATAATTAACATTCACATTTTTCAGAGAATCTCCTTTAATTCTTAAATGTTCTCCATTCTTCTCTTATGAGAATTTATGAGAATTTGTGGGAAACGTATGATAATTTATTTCACAATCCCAGTCACTACTGCCACTGCCGAAAGGACTTTTCCAGCTCTTCGTCGCGTAAAGACATACACGCGGCCTACGCTGTCACAGCATCGATTGAATAACATAATGCTGGTGCAGTGTCTCAAAGAAAAATGTGATAAAATTTATATTGAAGGAATAACTAAATAATTCGTTGATGGTAATGAAAGCCGTAAAAAAATATTTCGGTGCATTCGTGTGACTATCTACAGGCGATGGCACGAGAATATAAACAACTCATCCATAATCCAATGTTTTGTTGCGATTTCTATGAAGGTTGTAATCGATGAAAATAAAGGATTGTGCCCAATGTATTTCAAAAGTCTTTGAGTTCTGAATCTATGAAGACTGGAGAATCTCTCAATTTTGTTGACTTGTCATACGTTTAGAGTCAGAGATGCGTCTGAAATTTATTAAAGTATTATCATTTGTTATAATCTTTACTTTCACGTATTCGTTATAAATGTATACAACTAAGTTTCAGTAGGTATATAGAACTTTATAGAAAAGAGGCTAAGCTATATAGGTATGTTTATTAAGATCAAAATATCTGCTGTAGGCTCTAATCTAAAATAATTCTGCAAGAAGTCTGTTAAAATTGTGATGAGGCACTTCCATTATTACATTTACATTTACGTTTATTATTCCATTTACATTTTACCGAAAAAAAAACGAATGAACCAAAAGCGAGTAAGGAAACAATCCAGAGACCTTTAAGAAATTCACATTTAGGTTAGAACCCGTTCACCCGACTCCGTAAGGAATTTTTTGACCAAGAATCTCATTAAAGGGTCCAACTTATAAGTACCTTCGCACAAATAAAAATTATCTTCTTGTTCTCTACATACAGATTCTATTATTTTTCTTTTGACATAATTATTACATTTATAAAGTACCTTACTTGATTCCCAATCTATAGCATGATTATTTTGGTTGGCGTGATAAAAAATGGCATTATTAGTATTACAACTTCTGAAGGCATATTTGTGTTCTTTAATACGGGTTTCAATATTTCTTCCAGTTTCTCCTACGTATACTAAATCACAACTTTTACACGGAATGCTCTAGACACAGGCTTGCTCCTGTTTTGCAACGTTATTCCTAACCAATTTATTTTTCACGGTAGACAAATATTTGAACGCCAAAGCAAACTTAAAATCATTCGTCAACAGTTTTACTCTTTCTAAGCCGGCAATGTAAGGCAAACTCACGTATTGTTTTTGGTTAACTGAAGGTTCCCGAGGGGTATAAAAAGATTTTCTGGCTTTATAATACGCCTTTCTGATAAAAAACTCAGGATATTTTAAATCCTTAAAAATGTCCCAAATCTTTGAATTTTTCGGGTCCAGCAAATGTGGGCTACAAATCCTGAGTGCTCTTAGAAACACGGAAGAAATAATTGAGTTTTTAATCCTTTCATCATGATATGAAAAATAATGAATGTACGAATTACAATGAGTAGGTTTTCTATAGACCATGAAATTGGGCTTTCCGCTTTCGTTAATGACCAAAACATCTAGAAAAGGTAATTGTTTGTCGTTCTCCTATTCATATTTAAATTTAATAGAGGGAACAAGATTGTTTAATGACTGAAAGAAAGTGTCAAAGTTGTTCCAGTAGTCAGGCCAAAATGAGAAAATATCATCAACATAACGAAACCAAATTAGATTCCTGGAACATATTGTTTGCAACAATTCCGACTAATAAATGTTAAAAAATGTAAATGCAATAATAAATGCAGTAATTATGTAAAAATAATAGAATCTATATGTATAGAACAAGAAGATAGTGTTAATTTGTGCGAATGTACTTATAAGCGTGACCCTTTAATAAAAATGCCCTTCTGGGGTTGGGAGAACGGGATCTAGCCTAGGTGCGAATTTTTTAATGGTCTCTTGATTGTTTCCTTCTCGCCTTTTTCATTCGTTTTTCGGTTTATAATTTCTGTATAATAAACAACAATGTAATAATCAATGTAATAATAAATTTATAATTTCTGTAATAAATAATAATGCAATATTAAATGTAATAAATTTAATAATAAATGTAATAATTATGTAAAAAAAAATAATAGAATCTGTATGTATAGAACAAAAAGATAGTTTTAAATTTGTGCGAATGTACTTATAAGCGGGTCCCTTTAATAAAAATGCCCTTCCAGTGTCGGGAGAACGGGATCTAACCTAGGTGCGAATTTCTTAATGGTCCCTGGACTGTTTTCCCTCTTGTTTTTGGTTCATTCATTTTTCTGTATCCACCCGAAGAGGATGCCAGTGGGCATCGAAACTGTTGTGGAAATAAACTCTGTCTATAAGAGTGGGTTTTTATTATCATATTTTGACCTTCACGTAGAAAAAAGTGAAATTTTTTGCATTTATGCGGTACTGTTTATTGTTTTTCATTTTAAATTTTGTAAGTATTTTGTTTTACTGGAATCATTATCACTAACTATTTCTGTTCTCAGTTTATAAGAATATTTGGTTAATATTCGTTTTAATGCTTTGTTCGTTTTCGATAGAAGGAGACATTATATGACAATTTAACATATAAATTCGTATTCAGGAAACCTTGAAACCTTAGGGAAACTGATAAAAATCAAGGAAATCTAATAATTATTTTTTACGGAAAAAAAAAATTTAGACGTAAAAAGCAGCCATTATAGGCCATTGACCGAGTGTTTACCTCTTTCCGCTGTTAAAATTTTGCCGGTCCTCGTCCTCTCCAGTTTTATGGGGAGACATCTCGTGGCAAAATTAGGAAACATAGGTCAAATCAACCAATTAAATCTGGTTTTTGTTTCATGTTACCTTATCCGACCAGCCAGAGACGTGCATTTTGAATCTCCAATAATGCATACTCATTCCAAAATCCTTATTCAGTTCGGTTTTCGCTATGGTTTGTCTGGGGTGTGATTTGGATTACTTATAAAAAGGAAGACGGTGCTGAAGTTTTCTTTACCAGTCACGGTGTTTTACCTACTCGTGTTATTTGTCCGCAGTGTGGTCATGAGTGTAATTATAGAGAAGTTGCTGGCCAATATTATTGCAGAAGATTGACTAGGGACGAGCGCGGCAGAAAAAAAAAGTGTTCCTTCTCTGTTTCCCGTCGAAAGGGCACGTGGGTTGAAAAATCCCACCTCAAACTGTGGCAAAACTTATTGTACGTTGGGTTATTCTTGACAAAGCGTTCGACACAGCTAGATGCACAGCTCTATTTAGCGTTGGCTTCCGAGAGTGCGGTTAATTGGAGGAGTGTTTGCTTCGACGTCTGTGAGCATTGGCTAGGCCAACAAGTTCAAATTGGTGGGACTGGCGAAATCGTCTATTTATTCCTGTTGGTCGCCGCTGATTTGTACAAACATCCCAACGCTGCTATTTAAGGTAAGAAATTGCGAAAAAACGCGGGTTAGGTTAGGTTAGGTTAAGTTAAGTTAGATTAGGTCTGAACCAAAACACATTTTTCTGGTGTTTTTTGGTGTGATTTGTTCAAATCTGAACTTCGTTTCTTTGGGAAATGAGCCGTTTTTGAGAAATTTTCAATTTTAAAATTTCTCAAAAACGGCTCATTTCCCAAAGAAACGAAGTTCAGATTTGAACAAATCACACCAAAAAACACCAGAAAAATGTGTTTTGGTTCAGAAAGGAGAAAAAGCACTAAAACGAATAATTACCAAATATTTTTTAAATAAAATTAAATACATTTTCTATTTTCAGTTTCTAGAAAGTTCAAAATACGTTTTTTGATGTAACGTCAACGTCATTACTTAATAAGTATCTTCGTTAACGCGTTTGATTTCTTTTGTTGATCTTCACAGCGTAGGAGCATCCGTCTTTATGAACATAAAAATATTTATAACCTTTCAATTGTTCACGAACACAAAGAGAACTTCCGCGAAAAGAAGATATCTTCAAATAGACACAATATAACTTCCCTCAAGGACGCCATTAAGGTTTATTTTTATAGGAGCTTTGCTGGGATCGAAACGAAGCAGTAAAATAAAACAAAAATCTTGAATTTACTGATTAAAATGGAAATTATGAACTAAAACCAAATTAAATTTCTTTCTGCAAACATTCATGGACATATACATTTAAAGGGATTATTCTCAAGGGCGCTCATCATATCTATTTCTTCCATTTAAGAAAATGTCGAAAGTGCAAACGGATTCAAGAAGACTGAAGGAATTGTAGATTGAAAATAAGGTAAAATCGAGAAGAAACAAAGTTAATATTAAAAATTCGACTAGTACAGCGCTCGAACCAGACTGATGAGTCCCATTACGTTAACCAGTACCCTCGTGAGTCGAACCCACGACCTCAGTGTCTTCACTTCGCGTATAAGGGCGCCGGTAAAAATTGGAATTACTGTACTGACATTGCCAATGTGCAGTTACTGGTAAACTGTGTGTGTGTGTTTTTGGCTACCACACGAAACCGCGACAATCTTCAGAATACACACCGAGCTCATCGCGACGCGAACGAGCGTGTAGAGACATTAACGATGTCACCATAACTGAAAAATATTTAATAACATAAAAAGGGGTATAATGAAAGTTAGGTTAGGTTTAAATTTAATCAGAGTATTTACATTAGGTTAAATGACGTCATCTACAACTGAAAACTAGAAAATATCATGATTTAATACGGTAGCCACAGCTCTGTGTATGGGTGTGGTGGGGGGGGGGTCCCCGGGATCAAATCCCGTGGGTGGTGTAAATTTCCAAACGAAAATCGTAACCAATTTGTCTCTGTAGACCGAGCAGTACAAATGGTTATAAATGGTTAAATCTGCGGGTTATTATCATAGGAGTAAGAAGGAGAGGGAGTTCCAGCATTTCGCTTAGAAATAAGTGATTGACTGAAGAAGCTCATTTGCCGATAAACCGAAAAACTAATATCTCTATGCGGGTTGGGACTTATTGTTGTTGTTCCCTTCAGGCTTTGTAATACAGTATGTGCAAAGAACACTTAAAAGTTTTAAGTTCAGATGATGTAGCGACCTGTAGTTCGGATTTTACGTAAGGCTAGAGGTCCCTTCCGTCAGAGGAAGCTAAACAAACCTAAATATTAATATTATTATTTTTATTATTATTATTATTATTTTAATACCCCCCACCCCCCCCGTGTAAACTGATAATTACATTGTACAACAAATTTTCGGTTCAGTAAAAAAACGGGAATAACATTCAGTCATTCTTAATATTTCGAGTGTGCTGATTCCAAATCTGAAAATAGTTTTTTTCGATCACGTCACGTTTTTTTGTAATGACTGCTTAAAATCTTCATACCAAAAAAATAAGAATATATTGATAAACAGATAGGCTTTATCATATGGAACAGTTTAATTATTGCTATACTTCAACATATATGCACAAAATTAACAAAAAACTCTCGTATTATACTGTTTTCAACTCATTATTTGTATTTATGCTGGCGTTTGTGTGATGCTTCTGGTTGGTCACGCTTTAAATTCAAGCAGAAATCGGCCAGCATAGCAGGACTCCACTTCCCTTTGTATCGGCTCTCCATTGTGGCTATATCCTGGTGGAATCACTCCCCGTGTTCGTCGCTAACAGCAGATGCGTTTTCCGGAAAGAATGAGAGATGTGAATGCAAAAAATGAATTTTTAATGACATCTTACATCTGAGACGTTGGAATGAGTTGATAAGTTGATCCACAAGTGCAGCATAGTTGTCGTATTTAGTCTTTCCTAGTAGACCGCTGCACACGTTTTTGAATGCACGCCAGGCTGCCAACTCAACCTCATCCATCACCGCTTCAAAGTGTTCGTCTAACATGAGTTGGCGAATTTGAGGGCGGACGAATACGTCTTCTTTAATCTTGGCATCACTTATTTTTGGGAATTTTTGCTTTAGATATTTGAAGGCAGGCTTATCCTGTTTCAACGCCTTTGCAAATTGTTTCATCAGCCCTAGTTTTATGTGAAGTGGCGGCAAGATAACCTTTTCCTTTCGTACTAGTAGTTCGGAATAACACTGTGAGATCCAAGTGAGGAATTGTCTCACAGCGGCCATACTGAGCGTGTGTAGTGTTCAGACCTTGCTCGGCTATCCCACTTGCATAGGAAACACATGTATTTCATATAGCCAGTTTGCAATCCATTGAGAATAGCCACAACCTTCAAATCTGCGCAGATAAGCCATTCATGTTCATTGTATGTTATACCGTCCAGAATAAAAGCAACATTGTCATACGTTTCTCTCAAGACGAGTGAATGAGCGATTGGAACAGAAGGCATTGTGTTCCCATTTTGTAGCAGTACACCATTTTTTTTTTTTTGATAGATAGAATGACCTTTATTAATAATAATAAAATAAATAATTTTTTTTCAATTTACAATGACATGAATAATTGTGGAGCTCGATTATTTATTTTATTTAATTTGTCCCTTAAGCTTTAGGCTTTACTGTTCTTCATTGTGAAATATTCCTGCAAATCCAAGGAGCGCTTTCGGAATGCTGTAATTCGTACGTCTTCCACCAGCAGATTCCATTCTTGTAGACGTGAGGCCAGCAGTTCACTTTGTTGCTTGGTAAGTATTAAATCACGGACCAAATCATTCAGTTCAGGCTGCGTGATGAGATGTTGTTCTTTCTTGGACTCGACTTGAGCTTCATAGCATTCGCCGTCTGATTCCGATTTCTCAGAGTCTGTGTTATCGGTCGGCATTTCAGCTGGAGGACGAGGGATGGGTATATCTGTAAAATGTTCCACAGGACGCATAGCAGAACGAAGATTTGGGTAGACTATATATCCTTTTTCCCTTTTCTGTTGCAACCTGTAATGTGAGACAATAGACATTGTTCACTACTTAAGATAGCATAATTGTGTAATACATTATACAGAGCAGGATATGCTAAAATGTGCTAAAAACACCAAATTTGACGTATATTCAGAAAAATAAAAGATTCAAACCTGTGATGTTCGTCAAGCAGAAATAGCAATCAGTTGAATGGTCCAGCGGCTCTCTCCATACCATTAGGACACCGAATCCCAGACCAGGATCGGTGCCTTTGAACCATGCAGATAACGAGCTTGTCCATCTCACACAGCAGATATGAGGCGCCCAGTGCTTGTCCTGATCACCAACTTTGCATACGAAGTATAATTCATAAAGCTTTTTCACATGAGAAATCAACTTCCTTTTATACTGTTTTAACGTTAATGTCCCACAAATATAACAACAACTGTCTGGCGAATTTTTGCACTCTCTAGGCATTGTAGCATAACATCAATAAAAACCTGTAAAATAAGAAAATGATAGATCATTTTGCAATTTCACAGAATACAGACGTTGTCGGTGAAATATACATAATTTGATAGCTGTTATTCAATAATACTCACTTATAGCACCGATTTATGATAAAATATGGCTGACAATTTTGTTTTAAATGATTAATGAAAGAAATTTTTCATAAAATCAAAGTGGAAACACAGAGCCGAACACCACCACCACAGCATATGCATGACTGAACAAAATGTAAAAGATGCGTTCGGAGAACCAGTGGTTCTCAAAATGATACAATGAAATAGGGTCATTTTAATAAAATCGGTGGGTGATACAAATAAATGAGTGTTATTTTCGCAATCTACGCATATAATTAGCCATAAAAATGACGAGCTCATTTCCGTTTTTTTTTCACTGTTGTACAGTGTTATCATCGAAAACACAAATCGTGATTTTCGTTTGATGGATAACTAAAACTTTTTATACACATTTGGATTTTATTGTTTCATTTATAATAAAATTTTGGGATCACCTGAAGATCAGGGCCCCCAGCCTTCTCTAGTTAGCCTTATAAGGCTAACTAACGAAAATATCACGACCTAACCTAACCATTCGTTAGGTCAACTGTACGCCCTTGACGATTGGTTAGGTTAGGTCGTGATATTTTCATTAGTTAGCCTTATAAAACTAATTAAAGAAGACTGGAGACCCCGATCTTCAGGTGATCCAAATTTTGAAATAAGTTTTAAAAAGGGCCAAAAAAAATTGGGAGCAAGTGTAGTTTACGTCCCCCTGACGCAAAAGGGGACACAAACTACACTAGGTCAAAGTTGGGGAACGTAAACTACACTAGGATAATGTAGCGGAATGTAAACTACACTAGGCACCACAGGGGGACGTAAACTACACTCGCTCCAAAAATTGTTTTGTAAGTTATATATTTGCGTCCGACAAGCAATTTAATAGTTTTATTAGTTTTGGCATAGACGTTTGGCCACATCAATTTTAAAACTTTAAAAATTAAATAAATTTAGATTATATTGCGAGTCTCTTATCTGCGCAGTTAGTGTGGACATTTAAGTTCTGTGACCTTGAATAAAGGTCTCTTTCACAGTTGAATTGAGACACATTCTCAGTTTGTTATTTGCCAAATTCTTGTTTAAGATCAGAGCAATAAATAGGATGAAATACATTGTCTATATTTTTCTCTTTAGATTCGTGAAAAAGAGTCGTCTCCATGTATTTATTATCATCCACAACTTTATCATATACATGTGCGTGCGGCGTGTGTGTGTGTGTGTGTGTGTGCTTGCGTTTTAAGGGGGAGGCGAGGTTGTTTAACCTTGTTCGTAACGGTATAGGTCATATGACATGGGTAGCCAAGAGTTTTACGTGGGATCCGAACTGCGGGTCGCTACATCACCTGAACACGAAGGACAGTTCCATGTCCAACTACAACCCAGACCCAATGTCGCCTAACTTCACTGATCGAAGGGAAACGGTGTTGCGAAATGGCCACGACATAGTTCTCATAACCAAGAGAAACTCTGTCCCAAACCATTTTGAGAAGTAGGGAGAAGGGATGCAACATCGAGCCCGCTGCACGTAATTTATTTCGCTTCACCCAATTCACATTTTAAAGGGGACTTATTTTTCCCAGTTGCAACCTTACCGTTTAACCGCCCATCTTAGCGTCCTCTGGTTAATGAAAGACTTAAAATTATATAGCAGGAATCCTCAAGGATTATGACCTTGTGTTTCTCTCTCTATTTGTTTATCTGTCCATCTATCTATCTATCTATCTATCTATCTATCTATCAAGTAAGTAAAAACCATCGATTAATTCAATAACCCGATAAAAGGAAGTTTTCGAGTCCACAATGAACTCTTCATCGGTCCAAATAAGAAAGTAAAAGAAAAGGACATAGAAATCGAAGAAGACAAGGATAAATACACTTATCTATTTATCTACAGTGGCGCTCATAATTATTTGTACAGAGAAATATTTCGGTTATTTTCGTCCCTATCTTTTGTACCATGAATTGGATAGTTATGAAAAGTTTACCGTTCGTTTGGAAAAATTTAACAAATAAAATAATTAGTTTAACTCCAACATATAACGTTAAACATCAAAGGATTTGAGGAAAATAATAAAAAAGTTAAAATACAAAAGTTTTCGTACATTTATTTAGAAAATTATTTAATACTTTGTGTGTCCACCTTTTGCTTGGATGGCTTCATTGATTCGTTTTGAGTATTTTTCTACTAGGTTTCGACATCTCTCAGTACAAATTTTATCCCATTCTTCTAAAGAAAATTGTTGCCATTCATTCAGATTCGAAGGGTTTCTCTTGAAGACACATTTTTTCAAATTAAACCATAAATTCTCGATTAAAATGAGATCTGGGTTTTGACTGGGCCGCTCGAGAAGCTTGAAATTCTTTCGTTGAAGCCATTTCTTGGTGCTCTTACTTTCAAGTTTTGGATCATTATCATGCTGTAGTACCCAGATGCGACCCATCCCATTCACAACTCCTGAACTGAAGTCGATACATTTTCTTCGAAAATTTCCTAATATTTCTTCGAATTCACGATTCCATTGACCAGAAGCACTAAAGCGTCCCCCAAAGAAACAAACTACCACCACCATGTTTAACCGTAGGAAGGATGTTTTCTACTCAAATGCAGTATTTTATTTTTGCCAAACATAATTATGGTTCTTCGTTGTTCACGAATAATTCAATTTCGGTCTCGTCTGTCCAGAGAACTTTCTTCCAGAATGTAAATCCATTATTTTGATGAGCCTTGGCGTACTTTAAACGAGTTTCTTTGTGCGCTTTCCGTAACAGAGGTTTTCTTCGTGTAACTCTTCCATGCAGACCATTCTTTCTCAATGTACGACGTACAGTAGAGGGATGGACATCGATCTTAGAGTGTCTTAATGTTTAGCAAATATCACCTGCAGTCACTCGCGGATTCTCAGCAGCCATTCTTTCAATCCGTCTTGCTGTACGTTCTGAAATCTGCAACGTCGTCCACACCTTGATAGTTTTGATTGTTCCAAAGCCTTTCTATTTCTTTATAACTGCAGCAACCGTTGTAAATGGAATTCGAAGTTCTTCTATCTTCATATAACTCTTTCCAAACTCGTGTGAAGCAATAACAGATCTCTTAAGATCTGTAAACAACTCTTTACCACGACGACCCATTGGTTACTAATGGCTTGTACACTGTACAGTGTACAGTCATCCGTTTTCCATGAACATTCACAGAGAAATTTTTAGAATTCAGAATTGCCAACAGTTTCTAATCAATAAACAGCCAACTACTGATAAAAATTTTAAATTTTTGAAGCCTAAGGTGGACACACAAAGTATTAAGTAATTTTGTGAATAAATGTACGAAAACTTTTGCATCTTAAGTTTTTAAAACTTTTTTTTGCATTTTAACTTTTTAACTTTTTTTTTTATTTTCCTCAAATTCTTTGATGTTTTACATTATACGTTCGAGTTAAACTAATTAGATTATTTGTTAAATTTTTCCAAACGAACGGTAAACTTTTCCTAACTATCCTCTTCATGGTACAAAAGATAAGGAAGAATATAACTGAAATATTTCTTCTGTACGAATACTTATGAGCGCCACTGCATCAATCTATGTCTACCTATCTACTTTTCCAAAAACGAAAACTGCAGAACTATGAATGCATTTTAATTCAGTGTAATAACACAGAAACTATAATGTTTTCCATCCTTTTCGAAAGTTTTGCCAATTTAAAAAAAAATCCCTTTTCTCCGCTTGTTCTTACCAATTATTTTCCCTTCTCAGTCTTCCTTTGTCGCCTTTAGTTATTACTAATTTCATTTGAAACGACTCTCTCTCTCTCTCTCTCTCTCTCTCTCTCTCTCTCTCTCTCTCTCTCCTTGCTTCTCATTCTTGAACACGTAAAGTTGTATGGCCCTTCTGTCATATGACCTTATTTGTTGCGAAGGAGGTTAAACAACGCTATCAAATAACAAATTCAAACATGTGCTCTTCTGTTAATTAACTTGAGAGATCGTTAAAGGCTAAAGCTTAAGTGCCAAATTAAATAAAAAATAAATGTAAGTAATTCAATTAATATTTGTACGTTACATATTATTAAAGTTATTGTAATAATAATAATAATAATAATAATAACCCATTTCTCAGCACAGGAAAATACTGTATAAAAGATGATAAATCTTTCAGCTATAACAACAAACTAAAAAAGAATTCCTGAGAGAAATAACGGCTTTTGACTGAACTAGAATAACCGAAAATAACCATGGCATTGGAACAAATTTTCAAACTTTCTCAAGCACAGTAATGGATATATTTAACACTAGTGATGTAGGTCACATCCGCATCCGCATCCGCATCCGCGGAACATCCGCACATTTTCTCGCATCCGCATCCGCACCCGCATCCGCACGTTGGACTGCGGATGTCGTGCGGATGTGGACCGTTGAGATAAAATGTCATTAATAAGCGGAAATTATCAAATTCTACTATATTAATAGAACTAGTTCATTGTGCGCAAAAGTGATGCAAGCGACAAGACGAGAGGCTGTTCTTGTATGAAGTTACTCTCTTGCAACCTACTTAGATCCACGTTACAAAGCTAAGTTATTTTCACCTAGTACATTAGAACGAGTTAAATCATCACTTGGCAAAGCAGTTGAAGAGCTTCAATCTCTTGAATCTGTTGCTTCGCCACCCACCAAAAGAATAAAAGTTTCAGTGACAGAACCAACACCTTCAACAAGCAAATCTATCACAGAATCTCTCTCTCAGTTTCTTGAGTCAAGCAGCAATGACGAGACCTACGCGATGTCAAAAGATGTAGTAAAAATGATCGAGAGCTATCACCAAGAAAAACGCCTGGCTGCATGTGACAATCCTATTAGTTGGTGGAAAAATACGCAGAATATCTATCCATACTTGAGTAAACTTGCAAGGAAACATTTAGCCTGTCCTCCAACAAACGTACCAAGCGAGAGATTATTTAGCAGTGCTGGATTAATATATGATGAAAAGAGAAACAGACTGGCAGCAGAAAAGGCAGAAAAATTAATGTTCCTTAAGCATAACCTTCCTATAATTAAGTTTGAACATTAAACGATGAACATCTTAGTTTACTTTATTTTAATTACTCATTTATAAATATGCCGAATAAAACTTTAAACTTAATATAAATAGTTATCAAGCTAATTAAAGATCTCTTTCTATAAGGGTGGAGGTTGGGGAAAGAGGTCGGTGGGGTGCATTTGAGTTGGGTTCACGTCCCGCATCCTGGTAACACAATTATGGTTTATAATTGTGGCTGAAACTCAACAAAATATAACGAATTTATTTGCAGACGAATTCACTAATTGATTTCTATATTAGTTAGATGCTTGATATTATTTTATGTTCAGAGAAAAGTACAGCAATTATTGTACAATTAATCAATTATACTACATTATAGCTACAGCTCTCTTTATATAATAACTTATTATATACGTTAAACACAACAAATCTCGAATATATCCAAAAAAATAACGAAAATGTAGACATCCGCATCCGCATCCGCGGATGTTGAAATCAAACATCCTCATCCGTATCCGCGGATGTGAAAAAAATGACATCCGCTACATCACTATAAATTAACACATACTTTCCTCTTAAATCAGAAGTAATATCTAAAACTAAATACAACAACCAATGGATCACACCAGCACTCATTGTGAGTATTAAACGCAAGCATACACTCTTTAAATTATGGAAAACTGATATTATTACAGTATTAGTGATGTACCGACTCCAAAACTTAGCCGATGCCGATACCGATTTCATGGAAAACTGCCGATGCCGATTCTTTGCCTATATTTTAAAAAATCATTCCCTTCATAAATTTTACTAATCTAATGTGAAAAGTTTCAATTTTCACATTCTTAAATTTCAAATTTGTTTAAGTGCTTTTTCTTAGCTCACTCCACAACATATAGTACCAGAATTTGTTACTCATATACCGTACCTAAAATGATGTTAAATAGTCTTATTACTCAGTAAAATTATAAAATAATTTTATTTGTTTCATAAATTGAATATCAATACTTAAAATAATTGTTTTTTCCTTATGTTGAAGGTATTTTCTTTCTTCAACAATGTAAACAACAAAATTTTCCATCAAAATTTCAAAGTCCTGCCTGGTGGCCTATTTGAATAAAAAAAATGGATATACAATTTGGGTTTATAAAATTATTAAAATATTTAAAATAGAGTCAACATAATAAGATGGTTTAATATACAGGGTGTACATAAAGTCAGGATCTATTTTTGTGAAGCACTTGGAAATTATATGGAATTCAATCATAAAATGATAAAGTGGTAACATTTATTAAATAATTAAGAGTAGGATTCGACGTGACGCCCATCAGTATCCCTTCACAGCTCAAATCGTTCCGCAGCATTTCTAAACACATTCTGGAGCATTTGCGGGGTTATGTTATCTGCAGCAGTTCGTATACGTGTTCGTAAGTTTTCAAGACTCGTAATCTTCGTCTGATAGACGTGCGATTTGATAAAGCCCCATGCAAAGAAATCTAAAGGGGTTAAGTCTGGCTTCCGCGTCCGATCCAGCGATTTGGAAAACGTCCATTTAGATAATCCTGAACAATTTTGGCATAGTGACAAGGAGCACCATCATGTTGATAGACGACGGGGATGGGATTGTTAGTACCGTCGTCTATCAACATGATGGTGCTCCTTGTCACTATGCCAAAATTGTTCAGGATTATCTAAATGGACGTTTTCCAAATCGCTGGATCGGACGCGGAAGCCAGATTTAACCCCTTTAGATTTCTTTGCATGGGGCTTTATCAAATCGCACGTCTATCAGACGAAGATTACGAGTCTTGGAAACTTACGTACACGTATACGAACTGCTGCAGATAACATAACCCGCAAATGCTCCAGAATGTGTTTAGAAATGCTGCGGAACGATTGAGCTGTGCAGGGATACTGATGGGCGTCACGTCGAATCCTACTCTTAATTATTTAATAAATGTTACCACTTTATCATTTTATGATTGAATTCCATATAATTTCCAAGTGCTTCACAAAAATAGATCCTGACTTTATGTACACCCTGTATATAAATTATAAAGTACAACTTAATATAGAATTATTATTGATATAGAGTAGCAGATTACACTAATTTATAATATTTAGAGATTAACTAGTTAGACAAAATGCAAATTTATGGGCAACTTAACTTATTATGCTTTGTCTTTTACGTGAATGTAAAATATTTTTATATAATCACACTTTGAAATGAGTATAAATTATCATAAATAGTGTTTTCTGTGTTCATTTTTCTATAAATATAGATTGTGTTTTGTAATGAAAATATTAAAATTTCAAATAATCGGTAAGAAAATCGACTAAATTTGGCCGATGCCGATGCCCCCCAAAATAGCCGATTCTTCCGGTGCCGATGCCGATTAATCGGTACACCACTAATTCTTACCGAAGAAACATACAAAAATGACTGTAACAGACAATGCAGTCATAAAAAAAACAAAAGCAGATCATTATTGTTCAAAAGTTGATGAAAAAAAATCCAATCCAAAAAGGCTATAAAACATTCTGAAGGATTTAATTAACACAAAGAAAGTGAAAACAAATCCCGTGTCCTCCTTCATACAAAGCGGAAATTCTTTCAGTGATCCAAACGACAGCCAATTTATTAAGCAACTTCTTTACAAATATTGGTTCTAGCACTGCAGCCTCAATCCCAATTACTGACACTCATTACTGACAATAAATTCACAGCCATTTTTCTTCGATCCAATCCTACCGAACGATATCTCTTTAGCAATAAAAATTCTGAAAAATAAAGATTCTGATATCAATACGATCCCAGTAAAAATATACAAATTAGTATCGGATGAAATTGCAATACCACTCATTAAGCTGATGAATAAATCAGTAATACTAGGTATATTCCCTGACAGTCTAAAGGAAGCCAGAGTATGCCCTGTATTTAAATTGGGAAACCTAAACATTCCATCCAATTATTCCTCATTTCCATATTGGCAACTTTAATTGAAGTTTTGAAAAAATCTTATACAACAAACTTACCAAATTTTTAATCAAATACGATAATTTAAATAAAAGACAATTTTGGTTTAAAGGTTAGCATAGACCGGAAGATGACATAAACATGCTATTAGAAAATGTTTGTTAGAATCTAAACAGCAAAAAACACACTGCCTTGATCTTCCTTGACTTGTCAAAAACATTTGACACACTTTTGCATGAAATATTATTGAATAAGCTTTACATACACGGAATAAAAGGAAATATCCTCGACTGGTTTAAATCATATCTGTGAAATCGTCATCACTACATCAGATTCAAACTGGTAGAGTCCCACAAGGATCTTTTCTTGGCTCATTACTGTTTTTTGAATTGAATAACCTTTATTAATAATAAAATAAATAGGTACATTCGTTTTACAATTTACAATGCCATGAATAATTGTGAAGCTCGACTCTTTATTTTATTTAATTTGGCTCTTAAGCTTTAGGCTTTACTGGGCTCTTATTAAAAATACACAGGCAGTTGTTAGTAGTATGGGCACAAAAGGAGAGAGTGCGATGCAATTGCAAATGTTGATCAGTGTTGCAAGATGTTATGCAACAAGGGGGAATGTTGCAAGAGGTTATGCAACTATGGGGGAGGGGTTATCCCCAAGACCTCTTTGGGGGAGAAGTTGGGAAGGCCTCACACCCCAAAGGGGTATACCTAACCTAAGAGAGGGATAGAAAAGAGAAGAAGAGAAGAGTGTTCGCCTGGCAGGAGCCAAGCACATATTGAGAGTTCATCCGAGCACCCGCTGTCTTATAAGATCCTAATCAGCCAGTTGGTTTAACTGGTTGAGTTGCCAGATTGCGCTATTTATTTAATTAAAGCATATATTCTGGCTTTCCGCCAGTTGGCATAATCCATCAGTTGGCTTAAACCGCCAGTTGACTTAGAAGCCCTAACCAGCCATTTGGTATAATTAAATAATAATAATAGTCTAACGTTTATATATACAACCAAAAGAATTAAATAAAACACCATCACATCACTGTTTGTTTAGACGAATTATTTTATTGGAGTGGCATAATCCTAGTCGGGGGTGTACGTGCATTTGTGTGCGTTTGTTCCCGTCAGCTGGCTTAAACCGCCAGTTGGCATAACCCGCCAGTTGACTTAGAAGGACTAACCAGCCATTTGCTATAATTAAATAATAATAATAACGTTTATATATACATCCAAAAGAATTAAATAAAACACCATCACATCACTCTGTTTATTTAGATGAATTATTGGATTGGCATAACTCTAGTTGGTGGTGTAAGTGCATTTGTGTGCGTTTGTTCCCGTCAGCTGGCTTAAACCGCTAGTTGGCATAACCCGTCAGTTGACTTAGAAGGACTAACCAGCCATTTGCTATAATAAAATAATAATAATAACGTTTATATATACAACCAAAAGAATTAAATAAAACACCATCACATCACCCTGTTTATTTGGACGAATTATTGGATCCAATTTCACGAAATATATTGAAATAAATATACAATCCTATACAAACGAAGGAATATATGCAATAAAAAATAATAATAGCATAAGAATTACGAACGAGGAGTATATATATATAATAAAAAAATAATAATATAGAAACCCCGACCTACCGAAATTGTTAATTCTAACGAAAGTCAAACTTGTCTCCCCACCCTAGATCTACAGTTTAACGGAGAATCTGGACCTACCCGAATTGTTCATTCTGACGAAGGTTAAACTTTTCACCCCGCCCTAGACCTACGGTTTAACGGGGAATCAAGCACCCCAGCATTTTCTCATTCATCTCTTATACAAAATGCCTTCAAAACACCATTTCTTTTTATTCCAAGAAAGGCAAAAAATACCCGAATTGCTCATTCCGTCGAAAGTCAAGCTTTTCATTCCACCCTAGACCTACAGTTTAACGGAGAATCCGGCCCTACCCGAATTGTTCAATCTGACGAAGGTCAAACTTTTCACCTTACCCTAGACCTACGGTTTAACGGGGAATCCAGCACCCAGCATTTTCTAATACATCTCTTATACAAAATGCCTTCAAAACAACATTTCTTTTTATTCCAAGAAAGACAAAAATACCCGAAATGCTCATTCCGTCGAAGATCAAGCTTTTCACCCCGTCCTAGACCTACATTTTAACGGGGAATACTACTACAGTAGATCTAGTTGGTCTGGTGAAGTAGTGAGTTGACTTCTTTTACTCTCCATCTTACAGGTACACCCGGTTCATCGGGGATCTTCTTTTCTATTTCATGGAATTTTAGATCCTCCCCTTTTCCGTACCGTAACAGTTGAATTTTATCAGTGTTAAACTTCATATAAAAACCATGCAACATCTCCTAAATCTTACTTCATCATTACCCCTAACCCATCCTTCATGTCTTAAAAAAGTTCTACTTTATCGGCAACCTTTGCTTAGCATCCCCCGAATTGTTCATTCCGGCGAAGGTCAAGCGTATCACCCAACCTTAGACTTACAGTTTAACAAATGCAAAAAACTTCACTTTTTTACGTGAAGGTCAAAATATGAGAATAAAAACCCACTCTAATAGACAGAGTTTATTTCCACGACAGTTTCGACGCCCACTGGCATCCTCCTCGGGTGGATACAGAAACACAAATGAAACAAAACAAGAGGGAAAAACAGTTCAGGGATCGACCGTTAAGAAATTCGCACCTAGGTTGGATTCCATTCTCTCGAGACAGGAGGGGCATTTTCATTAAGTACATTCGAACAAATTTTAAAATATCTTCCTGTTCTAAACATACAGATTCTATTATTTTTACATAATTATTACATTTATAATTAAATTTATTACATTTAATATTGCATAATTATTAATTACAGAAATTATAAATTTATTATTACATTGGTTATTACATTGTTGTTTATTATACAGAAATTATAAACCGAAAAACGAATGAAAAAAGGCGATTAGGAAATAATCCAGAGACCATTGAGAAATTCGCACCTAGGTTAGATATCGTTCTCCCGAAACCAGAAGGGCATTTATTACAGGGTCAGCTTATAACTACATTTCCACAAATTAAAAATATCTTCTTCTTCTATACATACAGATCCTAATGTTTTGACATAATTACTGCATATATTTATTTCCACATTAATTACTTCCATTATTACATTTACTAAAAGCGAGTAAGGAAACATTCCAATCCAGAGACATTTAAGAAATTCACACTTAGGTTCGAACACGTTCCCACGACTCCGTAAGGGATTTATTGACCAAGAATCTCATTAAAGGGTCTAACTTATAAGTACCTTCGCACAAATTAAAATTATCTACTTTTTCTATACACACAGATTCTATTATTTTTCTTTTGACATAATTATTACATTTATAAAGTACCTTACTTGATTCCCAATCTATAGCATGATTATTTTGGCTAGCGTGATAAAAAATGGCATTATTAGTATTACAACTTCTGAAGGCATATTTGTGTTCTTTGATACGGGTTTCAATATTTCTTCCAGTTTCTCCCACGTATACTAAATCACAACTTTTACAGGGAATGCTGTAGACACAGGCTTGTTCCTCTTTTGCAACGTTATTCCTAACCAATTTACTTTTCACGGTAGACGAATATTTGAACGCCAAAGCAAACTTAAATTCTTTCGTCAACGGTTTTACTCTTTCTAAGCCGGCAATGTAAGGCAAACTCACATATTGTTTTTGGTTAACTGAAGGTTCCCGAGGGGCATAAAAAGATTTTCTGGCTTTAAAATACGCCTTTCTGATAAACCACTCAGGATATTTTAAATCCTTAAAAATGTTCAAATCTTTGAATTTTCCGGATCCAGCAAATGTGGGCTACAAATCCTGAGTGCTCTTAGAAACATGGAAGAAATAATTGAACTTTTAACCCCTTCATCATGATATGAAAAATAATGAATGTACGAATTACAATGAGTAGGTTTTCTATAGACCGTGAAATTGGGCTTTCCGTTTGCCTTACATTGCCGGCTTAGAAAGAGTAAAACCGTTGACGAAAGAATTTAAGTTTGCTTTGGCGTTCAAATATTCGTCTACCGTGAAAAGTAAATTGGTTAGGAATAACGTTGCAAAAGAGGAACAAGCCTGTGTCTACAGCATTCCCTGTAAAAGTTGTGATTTAGTATACGTGGGAGAAACTGGAAGAAATATTGAAACCCGTATCAAAGAACACAAATATGCCTTCAGAAGTTGTAATACTAATAATGCCATTTTTTATCACGCTAGCCAAAATAATCATGCTATAGATTGGGAATCAAGTAAGGTACTTTATAAATGTAATAATTATGTCAAAAGAAAAATAATAGAATCTGTGTGTATAGAAAAAGTAGATAATTTTAATTTGTGCGAAGGTACTTATAAGTTAGACCCTTTATGATTCTTGGTCAATAAATCCCTTACGGAGTCGTGGGAACGTGTTCGAACCTAAGTGTGAATTTCTTAAATGTCTCTGGATTGGAATGTTTCCTTACTCGCTTTTAGTAAATGTAATAATGGAAGTAATTAATGTGGAAATAAATATATGCAGTAATTATGTCAAAACATTAGGATCTGTATGTATAGAAGAAGAAGATATTTTTAATTTGTGGAAATGTAGTTATAAGCTGACCCTGTAATAAAATGCCCTTCTGGTTTCGGGAGAACGATATCTAACCTAGGTGCGAATTTCTCAATGGTCTCTGGATTATTTCCTAATCGCCTTTTTTCATTCGTTTTTTCGGTTTATAATTTCTGTATAATAAACAACAATGTAATAACCAATGTAATAATAAATTTATAATTTCTGTAATTAATAATTATGCAATATTAAATGTAATAAATTTAATTATAAATGTAATAATTATGTAAAAATAATAGAATCTGTATGTTTAGAACAGGAAGATAGTTTTAAAATTTGTTCGAATGTACTTAATGAAAATGCCCCTCCTGTCTCGAGAGAATGGAATCCAACCTAGGTGCGAATTTCTTAACGGTCGATCCCTGAACTGTTTTTCCCTCTTGTTTTGTTTCATTTGTGTTTCTGTATCCACCCGAGGAGGATGCCAGTGGGCGTCGAAACTGTCGTGGAAATAAACTCTGTCTATTAGAGTGGGTTTTTATTCTCATATTACAGTTTAACGTTGAATCCGAACCACGCAACAGCACGGGCGGGGCAGAAATTACAATGTCATCGTCCGGAATCGTCCTCTTAACTTACGATCAACACTCAGCATCTTAACCACCAGGATATCGAAGGTATCCATTTATCTACCACCCAAACAGACATTTTCACGAACTAAACACATTTTTATTCACACTCCGTTTAATTCTGCGTATTGTCAAAAACATTTAAAAACGTAGAAGATTGGGATCTATCCAACAATAAGAATTATGAAATGTTTCGATATATATATATATATATATATATATATATATATATAATATATATATATATATATTAGGGTGTCACTTATTTTTCAACGTTTAATTTTTCGTGCTCTGACCCCATCAAAGTATGCCATATGATGTGCAAACACTGTGTACAAAGTTTTATTGAGATATTTTAATATTTAGAGGTCGCTCAACGGCTTCGAAGTATTGGATACGAGATTCTCAGAAAGTGTGAATATAAACCATTTCCAAATGTATTTAAAGCAATTTATTATGTTCCTACATTAGCAGGAATTGCACAAGACATTATCATAATATTAAGATGAAGTACATTAATATCAGACAGTACCGTAATTATTATGATTAATCATTATTTCCACTCAAGGTATGCTTTTGTCTCCATGTCCAATGCTTGCGATGGTCTTCAACAACCTGGAGAAGAAACTGGAGTTGTTCTTCATCTTTGGTTAGGTATCTAGAAAAATCCTGGATGAGAGCAACTCCACGTTCAGCGAAGTCATTTGTTACAGTTAGAGTTTTTACAGTCTCTTTCGCAGTCTGGTAATGGGTATCCTCTTCCCATTGCTCAGCAGTTTTTTTCAAGAATTCATCTGGGAGGTTGAGCTTCGTGAACAATGATTTTGTGTTTTTTGTTACAAAGTTTTCCAAGCTTTTTTCTTTCACAGTATCCAGGTCAACAACCACACGCTTTGGAGGGTTCTGTTGTCCATCAACACTAGTCATAGATATGACCATGCAGGGGCATACCCAGAAATTTGCCAAGGGCGGGGGGGGGGGCGAACTTGGAACTAATCGTAGAAGTATAATTGAAATAGAGATAAATAATTTTTATGTACGTTCATGATGAGCTTATCGTTCAGTTAGAGATGATCAACTAGCTACTGCTAAGACACATTATGAATAAAAATATAAAAATTATATTATAAAAAATATAAAAATTATGATATAAATCTGATTAGTAACCTAATATTCAGTGCAAATCGCAATTAGGATGCTCAGATTTGTATTAACATAATAAAAAAGTGCTAATTTCGAGATTAAGCATTTCCTTGGACTGTTACCTTTATAAAAGAAAATTATTCTCAGGGCCGGATTAAGAGTTTTCTGGATTTTAAGCCATTTTAGATTTTTAGTAATAGGGGAGGCAAGAGCTAGCGCCGAAGGCGCAGAAATTTTTTCACTTTCATTCTCATCCTGTTGTAACCTAGCAATTTTACTGGGATTAACAGTACTTTGATCATCATACTCTGTAGAACCACTGTCAGTTTGGACATTTTTTCTTTTGAAAAATTTATAAAGGTCCATTATCTTTAGTCCTGTGACACCTGCAAACAGTACTCTACAAAGTTACAAATAGAAATAGGAATTATTACTAACCATAACATTAAAGTCCATTACAATGAAATGAAAAATCCAAACAAAATCCACACAAAATTTTGTGTGTGAAATACAATGTGAAAAATTGTAAGTTAAATGAAAACTTTGAAACTAAATTTTAAAATGTGCAAAAAACTGAATACCAAATTTTAAAAATAACACTTAATGTTTCAGTTCATTTATTAGTTACATGTTTGAGACCAAGCGGCCTTCACACATGATCACAAACACACATTCATACACACAAAGTTTTAATCAATACTTAAAATTATCAAAATTTAGAAAGTTCACAAACTAAATATTTAAATGAATGTAAACAAAAATCGATAAACTGCGGTTGCCAGGTGCCATGAAAAATGACGCAATACTCATGAAACCCAAAATCGCTAGAAAGCTAGCTAACATTTTTCGATTGGCGCACGAAATTAAATATGTAAAATATTTAATTGAATATGTAAATTAAATATGTAAAAATAATAAAAATAATAATTAATAATAAAATAATAAAAATAATAATTAATAATAAAATAATAAAAATAATAATTAATAATAAAAATAATAAAAATAATAATGAAATTAAATATGTAAAATATTTAATTGAATATGTAAATTAAATATGGAAAAATAATCAAAATGATAATTTATTAGCTCAAAACGGGGCGATCGCCCCTGTCGCCCCCCTTCGATACGCCTCTGTGACCATGCGATTTTTTATATCAGGGAGATCTTAAAAACTAAAATAACACACTAATTCAAACACATCCTACCATTAAAGCGACTGAAATAATACTGGGGTGAGGCATAGAAAGGGAGCGCATTTCAATTTAGGACAAGTAACGACGAGTCATTAAAATTTTAATGGCCTTCAGCGACCTCTAAATATTAATATTTTCTCATGAAACTTCTTAATTAGCGTTTTTACATGCAATGTCACATTTCTAGAGGGTCAGACCTAAACTTCTTGATGCTTCAATTCTTACCATACAAATAAGTGACACCGTTATATATATATTTATATTATATATATATTATATATATATATATATATATATATATATATACATTATAACTGCAAACACGCAGTATAATTAACGTAAAGAACGACGCTTTGTATAGGAGAATATTCCGCGCAAGACGAGAGCGAAAGAACGAAACAAATGAAAAAATGAGGTAACCACCCGGGAATCGAACCCGGATCTTCCGATTGCCGGTCAGATATGATAACCATTACACCACGGGCCTCACCTAATCAAATGTCGTAATTCCTCTACATGCGCGCAGAAACCAATGCCCCAAAGGGGCACCTTCCGCATGCCGTAACATTATGTACATTTTTTCATTTGTTTCATTCTTTCGCTCTCGTCTTGCGCGGAATATTCTCCTATACAAAGCGTCGTTCTTTACGTTAATTATACTGCGTGTTTGCAGTTATAATGTATATAATGTTACGGCATGCGGGAGGTGCCCCTTTGGGGCATTGGTTTCTGCGCGCATGTAGAGGAATTACGACATTTGATTGGGTGAGGCCCGTGGTGTAATGGTTATCATATCTGACCGGCAATCGGAAGATCCCGGGTTCGATTCCCGGGTGGTTACCTCATTTTTTCATTTGTTTCGTTCTTTCGCTCTCGTCTTGCGCGGAATATTCTCCTATACAAAGCGTCGTTCTTTACGTTAGTTATACTGCGTGTTTGCAGTCATAATGTATATAATGTTACGGCATGCGGAAGGTGCCCCTTTGGGGGCATTGGTTTCTGCGCGCATGTAGAGGAATTACGACATTTGATTGGGTGAGGCCCGTGGTGTAATGGTTATCATATCTGACCGGCAATCGGAAGATCCCGGCTTCGATTCCCGGGTGGTTACCTCATTTTTTCATTTGTTTTGTTCTTTCGCTCTCGTCTTGCGCGGAATATTCTCCTATACAAAGCGTCGTTCTTTACGTTATATATATATATATATATATATAAGTGCTACTAAATCCTTTTTCATCGCGTAGTTAAACGAATACATTCATTTTCACCTGTTCAGTCTCATTTGTTTAACGTTCAAAATTGAGTGTCAAACGCTCTGCAAGAGAGCAATTCCCTCCTCCACCAAACGGTCATGTGTGGCGGAGAGCGCCAGAGAGCAACTCGCTCCTCCACCAAGCCAGGCATAGAGACGGGGTCATCAGCTTGACCTCCGTGTGAAGAGAGGCCGAGCAGAGGGGGGGACACTAACAAACGGTCAGAAGGTAACAATATGGCATTTAACCCCGAGAAATTTTAACTCGAGATATTGTAGAAATGACGAAATTAAACAGAATGCATGTTGCACCCAGGCGAAGGAGCGAGATGCTCTCTTTCACTCTCATCCGTACATAATGTAGACCCGGCTCATCTGGTATTGTACTGACACAAACATCTAGCCTCCTTTGAAGACCTCAACTTTGACTGTTATGGCGGTTCTGAGATACGTTCATTTAAGTCTGTGACAATATTCCAGGATGTATCATAAAGCCCCGTGTTAGTGTTACTATTGTGCTGTAGTATTAAGGCTTTCCTTCCCAATCCGAGCGCATAGTGCCGACCTGAGTTACCCATCCCTTTCACACCCCTCACAGTTTCTAAGAATCATAAAATCAGGGATCTTTCTTGTCAATACTTTAAAACTTGTTGCCCCAAGTTTTAAAGTATCGCTAATAAAGTTCCCTTTTGTGATTCTTAGAAGTTGTGATGGGTATGGGAAACGCATGGGTAACTCAGGTCGGCACTATGCGCTCGGGTTGAGGTCGAAAGCCGTAATACTACAGCAAAATAGTAACACTAACACGGGGCGTTATGATACATCCTGGGATATTGTCAGAGACGTAAATGAGCGTATCTCAGGACCGCCACAACAGTCAAAGTTGAGGTCTTCAAAGGAGGCTAGATGTTTGTCTCAGTACAATACCAGCTGAGCAGGGTGTACATTGTTATGTGCGGATGAAAGTGCAAGAGAGCATCTCGCTCCTTCACCTGGGTGCAATATGCATTCCGTTTAATTTCTTTATTTCTACCATATCTCAAGAGTTGAAATTTCTCGGTGTTAATGCCATATTGTTGCCTTCTGACCATTTGTTAGTGTCCCCACCCCCTCTGCTCGGCCTCTCTTCACACGGAGATCAAGCTGATGACCCCGTCTCCATGCCTGGCTTGGTGGAGGAGCGAGTTGCTCTCTCGCGCTCTCCGCCACACATGACCTTTTGGTGGAGGAGGGAATTGCTCTCTTGCAGCGCGTTTGACACTCAATTTTGAACGTTAAACAAATGAGACTGAACAGGTGAAAATGAATGTATTCGTTTAACTACGTGATGAAAAAGGATTTAGTAGATCTTATATATATATATATAATATATATATATATATATATATATATATATATACAAACTCAGAATGGTCCCCTGAGAAACTTATATGTTAAATACAGACCGTGCATGGAACAAGGAACTCTTCTGGGAACATTAAATCCACTATAGTCCGAATAATTAATGGTAAATGACAAATACCATAGTTTTTCCTTTTCATGATGCTAGCCCGACGTGGGCAACGGGTCTCTCGCAAAGAGGTCCCATAAATATAGCTTCCCTCACCAGCTATCTGCAAAGCAGACAGGATCCAGCTTTGGGACATGGATCTAGGGTTTAAAGCAAGCCTAGTCCCACTACATTTAGAACCTCTATATAAGTAAAAGACTCGTTGCATTCACGTCGGATTGAATAAATCAAAGAAAAAGGGGTAACTATTGTATTTTTAGCCAAAAAACCAAAACTTAAACCTCAACCGGGACATTGAGCGTCCACTTTTCAAGGCACGTAACACGTCCGTTTAATATACACAAACTCAGAATGGTCCCCTGAGACCCAAAGCTGGATCCTGTCTGCTTTGCAGATAGCTGGTGAGGGAAGCTATATTTATGGGACCTCTTTGCGAGAGACCCGTTGCCCACGCCTTGAGGGGGGGATTTCATTGCACCTTGGGGAATAACTCCTCCCCCATAGTTGCGTAACCCCCTTGTTGCATAACTTCTTGCAACATTCCCCCTCCCCTTGTTGCATAACATCTTGCAACATTTCCTTTGCATCGCTGATCAACATTTTCAATTGCATTGCACTCTCTCCTTTTGCGCCCATACCTCTGTTGTTATTAATTAATAATAAATAAATAAATACGTAAATAAGTATTATTAATAGTTAAAGTATGTAATGATCTTAAATTATCCCTACTGATATGACAAATGCAAGGTCACCATTGAAGGCATTATACTAATACCATACAAAGAAACCAATATTATGCATGAGAGATAAGAACTGAACAATCCCAAGAAATGTGTTTTTAATACTAGCTTCCATACGAGAAATTAATGAACAATAGTAATGGACATTAATCCTAGATTTTTGTTAGTATGCCATTATTAATCAGCATTTCAACTTGGTTTTAAACAAATTTACATTCACAATATTTTTTATATCGGCATTTAAGTCATTCCATAGTTTCAGCCAATGAAAATAGGTAATTTTTTTTTGAGATGAAGACAATCTAAATTGAGGTATAACATGCTTTGATCTATTTCTGGTCTGATCTGAGTGGATTTCTTGATGAGCTGCAAAATATCTATTTACCCATTGTAAATTAATAATTTTGTTCTTACACTGGTAAATAAAAATAAAATGTGCCAGTATGGTTACATCATTGAGCTTTAGCAGGTTTAGCTCTTTAAATAATGCACTAGATCAAGGAAATCGGCATCAGATAATAACCTCATTGCTCTTTTTTAGATGACAGATACCATTTAATGCGTTGTTAGCTGGGTTTCCCCAAACAAGGGTACGTTATATAAGGAAGACCAAGAGTATGATAAAGTCAATGAAACCTGTTTAGGGACTACTGTACATTTCTAAGTTTAAACATTATAGCAACGCTCCTTGAAATCTTTTTCGCGATATAATTTACATGATCACTCCATTGCAAATTCTTATCTAGCATTACATCAAAAAATTTTGTTACAGTACACTCCTTTATGGCGATTTCATTAACATTAAGTTCATCAAGATATACATTTCTTTTATTAGTAAAAATCATTAAATTTGTTTTACTGGCATTTAGGAAGAGTTTATTGGTGGTCAACCATTTCATTACACTGATGAATTCTGAATTAAATATATTCTTAGCTGAATTAACATCTTTGCTAGAAAAAGACAGTTGTATCATCTGCAAACATTATGAAGTTCAGTAATCAGATGAACGTGGAAGGTCATTTATATATAATTAAAATAACATTGGACCCAGAACTGAGCCCTGTGGCACATCATGTTTGACAAGCGCTTTAGTTGAGCAAACCTTATTTACTGATACAAAATGATATCTATTGGACAAATAACTTTTAAACCAATCACTGATTGCTCCTCTAAAACCGTAACAATATAATTTATGAAGTAGAATATTATGGTCTATTACATCAAACGCCTTACTTAAATCCATAAATACTGATATCATTATTTCTTTGTTCTCTTTACCTATATTTGCATTTTCCATAAGATTTAAAATAACCATTTCCGTTGTTTTATTTCTAATTCACGTCATCGATTTTCATCTTTCTACCGCATTAAATTGCGTACAATACGCAGATGATACCACACTTACTTCTTCCCATCATAACTCAGACTTTCTGATTAATGAAACGAACAGGCAATTAGAAAATGTGTATAAGTGGATATGTGCTAATAAACTTTTATTGAACCTGACAAAGTCATCTCGTACGATTATTACCACAAAACATATAAATACAAACTGTGAACTAAAATTTGGGCCTACCACTCATGCAAGGGTGAATGAGGTTAAAGTACTTGGCATTAATTTAGACGAAAACTAAAGTTCAAAAGTTGTGTGCAACATATCAAATCCAAAATATCAGGATTTCTCTTAATATTATTTAAACTAAAAAAGACCCTTCCTCAAAACGCATTCCTAACTCTATATTATTCCTTCATCCATCCACATTTATTATATTGCATTACAAAATGGGGTAGCTTAAAGAAATATATAAAACATCTTTTGGAAGAAATTCATAGAAAATGCCCGCAACTCTCTCGAATAATATTAGAAAACGGACAAAGTTACACTCCCTTAATGTTTAAAGAGCAAAATATCTTAAAACTAAATGACTTCTACAAATTCAGAGTTGCTGTCACGTGTCAATATGTTCAAAGTTATCGATAAAAATCAAGATACATCACCCATTCAAAGAGCAATCATGCCCCATCAAATACACTATCATAAGAACAGACTGCGCGGGGATTTTATGTGCAACCAAACTATACAGTAGAAACCGCGGGAAATGCGCCCTCTTTCAAACTAGCAGATGTATGAAATGCAATTCCCATAAATATCAGAGAGGCATCACCAAATGTATTTCGCAATTCACAAAAAAAAACCACTTCATTATCTCCTTTTTGCATTATTACCTTAGTAATGAAGTTTCCATTTTATAAGTGACTATCTTATAGCACACCGGACAAAAAATTAGTCACCCCTCTCAGAATGTACCTAATAACGTGTGACGGCGCCTCTGGCCTTGATAACCGCACGAATCCGGCGAGGCAGAGACTCTACGAGGTTGTGCATGTACTGAACATCGATTTGCTGCCACTCGTTCATCAGCCGGTCCCGAAGTTCCGCCAGAGTCCGTGGGTGTCTATTCCTGCGCTTCACTTTCTGTTTCCAGCCTGAACAACACCTTCGACGCATTCAGGATTAAAGGCTTCATTGGACCTGCGATGTACTCGTCGCCTCCCATCATTGGAGAACAAACAAAAACGCGACTCATCGGACCAAATTACACGTTTCCAATCTGCCGCAGTCCAGTTTTTGTGCCTCTGAGCCCATTTATAACGTGCCAATTTGTGACTTGCTGTTAACAGCGGCCTCTTCCGTGGTACCCTGCTCCAGATGTCCATCGCATGCAGTTCTCGTCGCAATGTCCGTTCGGAAATTGGTCGCTGGAGAACCTCATTGGTTTCTTGGAGCAATTGTTCTCTGGTTTGAAAACGATTTTCAGTTACTAGACGAGAAACATGGCGGCGGCCCCTATTGTCGAGAATTGTTTTCCGGCCACAGTTACGTCGTCGATTGTCAGTTGATTGCGAACTACACCACTCTTTGTAAACTCGCTGGACAGTACGCGTTGACACACCAACAAATTGGGCTACTTCAGACATTTTGTGTCCGTGGGCTCTGCCAAACACGGTGGCTCCTTTTTGCCACTGAGTAACGTCTGCCTCACGACCCATTTTGCAGACTATATCCAACACACACTTTGTTCTTCACCACCTCACGAAACAGATCTGATCCTGTGTGCTACGTCACCGCTACTTGTCACTTACCAATGCTACATCAGCGCCCTCTGTGTGACCTTGAACTTCCTACCATCGGTGCTATTAGGGGTGACTAATTTTTTGTCCGGTGTGCTTATATGATAATATCATTAAGGACTTTTAATTTTAGAAGTTAGCCTTTTTATATATTTTTAAGCATCATTTATTTCCTACTAAGTATATAATAAACAATTTAATTTAAAATTAGTTAAATTTTTAAAACTTTTATATTATTATTATTATTATTATTACTTGCCACTTTCACTTTTTCTATGTAATAAACTAAATCCTATTAATTTTGCCTAAAATGCCCCCATGCTTCTAACCGCATATTTAGAATAAAATACTGGTTTAACCTTGGTTTTGCTTCCGCCCGAATTGTTCATTCTGGCGAAGGTCAAACTTGTCACTCCACCTTAGACCTACAGTTTAACGTGGAACCACGCCTCACCAGCAGCCAAGCGTCTTCACCACTAGGCTACCCAGGTACCCATTTATCTACCAACCAATTTCTTTATTGCGTGGAAGGGTGAAGAGCTGGGTTTCGCCGCGCGCCGGCTGCCGTCACCGAGTCTCGATCCCGGGGGCGATGGATTCGTAGTCAGCGACTCTAACCAAAAGTCCGTTAATTTTCCTTTTCTTAATAAAGATTTTTTATTTGGATTTGTATAGAGGTGTAATACTTTTTTATGAATAAAGCGATTTATCTCTCTCTACCCATAAACTCCCCTATCTAAATGCAATCTCACCCAAACTAATCTAATCTAATATAACCTAAAGTCAGAGAAATTACATAGCCGATATTTTTGATTTTTCCCTCAAATGTCTTTTCGTTTTTAATCCCGAACGAATGATTAAAACAGAATTTCGGTACTAATTATTGTAAAATTCATTTTTACGAAACTTGTTCAATATTTTACTTACTTTTATTGGATTGAATTGTTTGATTTTTCGGGGATTTAATGAATTATGGATTGGATTTAATGAAGTTTTGGATTTGTGGATAATTAAAGACGTTATTCCATTATTTAAAAAACTTTAGTTGGTTTGTTGTTGAAGGTGAAGACATTTTAATTCAGAAAACATTTTTAAGCAAGGATTGTTTCCGAGTTCGGGGCTGATTTATTGTTTTGAATTCATTAATTTGTTGAAATTAATCAAATTATTATTATTATTATTATTATTATTATCATTATTATTATTTTATTCTAAAGATTTCTAAAGATTTCTAGAGTTTTTCTAAAAAAATTTTATTCACAACAGCCCTCGAGTAAAGTAATATAAATATCTCGCCTGTTATCTCTCTGATATCTCTTTGTTATCTCAAACGTTTATTCTTTACGCTTCACTTTTTATCAAAGAACTAAAACGTAAATGAAATTAATATTTACAGATGAAAAAATTTAAAATAAAAAATGTTCTTTACTCAGATGAAGATAATCATTATAATTAAAATTAGCTTCATCTAAAAATTCAATTGTTTTTCAAAACTTTACTTCTAAGCCGAGATTTCTTTTTAGGTTTATAGTTATATTTATAGTTATATTTATAGTTATAGGTTTATAGTTATATTATAATGTTCCGAGGTGAGGTGTATTAGTTGTATAACTTATATGTAAGAGAATTTTTTTATTATTATTACTAGTACATTCCCGCAGCTTCGCTGACGGTTAGACAGGCTAAACTACAAAAAAAGAACCCAGCCGTGAAAATTTTGAGCTTCACATTGTGTCAACATTTCTAAATCTGGTATCTCCCAAAACCTCCTCACCCCCATTCATACAACTTGGGGGCTATCCCCCTCCCCCATTACCCTCACCCCTCCCCATTACCCCACCCATCCCCCATTACCCCCACCCCCACCCTTCCCCCATTGCTAAACTACAGAAAAGAACACAGTCATGAAAATCTTGAGCTTCACATTGTCGCCCGTAATACAATTTCTGAATTTTTTTTACAATTTCTGAATTTTTTTCTCACAATTTTTTCTAACAATTTCTGAAAGTGTGACGGACAGACGGACAGACGGACAGACGGACAGCTCTCTTATTATATTATATATTATTATTGTTATTATCATTATTATTATTATTTGGGGATCTCGTAAATGGACTTTGCAATTATGTACATGACGAACATTTATTTCTCCATTCAAACCATTTCTGTTAAAGCAAAACATTAATTTCGTAGAAACTTTTTTTTTTTTGTGAGTGTGTGTGTTTGTTTTACTTACAATAGCATTTTGTTTGTCTCATTTTTGTCAGAATTTAATGAAGACAAGAGAGAAATGGTTTTGAAAATTAAAAATAAAAAGTTGGCCTGCAACAGAAGTTTAGAGAATGCTTCCCATTTTCTGAGATCGCAAAATGGTATTTGTTTTAATTTATGTATTGTAGTATTAGCAAGAAATATACATACATCATACAGTATAGTGCAGTGATGGCGAACCACTGACCCGCGGGTCAAGTACTGACCCACGAGGCAATTTTTAGTGACCCACGAGCTCTTATTTAAATAAAATATGAATTTAATTTTTAATATTTTCTGCCCTTTAATATTTTCTGTCAATTTTGGGTAGAACCAGAGAATAACAATCAATAGAAAGAGTAGAGAATCTTATTCTTGCAGAATGGAATTCTTTACCAAATTCTTTTTGCATCGATGAAAAAGTTAGCATTAGCTCTGCTGACAGTGTTTGGTTAATCTTATTCATGTGAACAGTTGTTTACCTCCATGAATTTCATCAAATCCACCACTAGGAATCGTCTTGGCACAGATATGAGTGCTGCATGTGTGAGACTATAGACAACTAAATATAAACCACGGATCAAAACATTAGCAGCTAAAATCCAACAAGTTTCTCACTAAAAATAGTAAGTAAATAAATTATTGTGACCCAATTTAATTTTTTAAAATCAAAAGTAACAAAAATGACCCACCAGCAAAAAAGGTTTGCCACCACAGGTATAGTGTATACATTATACAAGTAGTATGGATGCATAACTTTTTCTTTGGCACAACTGCATAACTCTCTCTCTCTCTCTCTCTCTCTCTCTCTCTCTCTCTCTCTCTCTCTCTCTCTCTGAAATCGCATAGAGATGAGCCTAATCCCAACACTTAAACAGACATATTTATTTTAAATAAAAGTCATATAAATAAATGTAAACACTAGCGCATGGAGCTGAATAAAACACTTCCTCATTTTGGGGATCTTGAAAGCTTTTTACCAAATTGGGCTTACAGTATTTTCCCCCTTAAATCAAATCTAACTTCAACAAAATGGACACTTCTATACCCACTTAATAAAATGTCCAATTTTTCTGCTTTCATAATGTACAGTGTGTATATATAGGGTGAACCAAATGTAGGTGGACAGTAAATTATAACGTTTATTTTGAGAATACATATTTAATTTTTTTGTATACTATAATACAAAATAAATTTTAAATAAATTTAGTTATAATATTTAATATAATAAAACACAAACACCATAGTTATAATGAACACCATAGTTATAATATAATATAACACAAACCGTATTCAACCTACTGTCCACCTACTTTTGGTTCACCGTGTATATATATATAATATGGGAATGAACTCAGAATGGTCCCCTGAGTTTTTTATGATACACACAGACCGTGCATGGAACAAGGAACTCTTCTGGGATAATTAAATCCACTATAGTCCGAATAAGTAATGATAAATGACAAATACCATAGTTTTTCTTTTTCATGATGCTAGTCCGACGCGGGCAACGGGTCACTCGCAAAGAGGTCCCATAAATATAGCTTCCCTCACCAGCTATCTGCAAAGCTGGATCCTGTCTGCTTTGCAGATAGCTGGTGAGGGAAGCTATATTTATGGGACCTCTTTGCGAGTGACCCGTTGCCCGCGTCGGGCTAGCATCATGAAAAAGAAAAACTATGGTATTTGTCATTAACCATTACTTATTCAGACTATAGTGGATTTAATTATCCCAGAAGAGTTCCTTGTTCCATGCACGGTCTGTGTGTATCATATATATACAGGGCTATTCAAAGTGATTCACCTGATTTCAAATGAGAATATGTTTTAATGTTACAAATACATAGTGATTTGTGATACATCAACCAAAAGAAAAACTGTCCAAATTTTGTCTCTCACCTCATAAATGCTCTATGTGACTTCCCTTAGTTACACGAGCAACGTCGACACGATAGTCGAATTCCTCCCATACTCGCTCCAGCATGTCTGTTGTCACTGACTCTACTGCAGTAACAATGCGAGTTCGGAGCTCATCCAAAGATGTGGGCAACGGTGGCACGTACACAGTATCCTTAACGTACCCCCAAAGGAAGAAGTCTGTAACGTCGACGAAACTCACGCTGCACTGTGACTACCGATTTACAGCTCGAAAACTGCAACACACAAAACGCCTTCTGCTGTGCGGACGTCATTTTCACACTGACTGTTTGTTGCTAGGCTAGGCCACGGCGTGACTTTGGAGCCCTCTCGTGGTAATCGTGTAAAACTCGGAGATTTCCTCTTTCATGTGGTGTATGCCCAGTTGATGCACGGTTGATAGATACGGAATTATTCTCAGTTGAAATCGGATGAATCATTTTAAATAGCCCTGTATATATATATATATATATATATATATATATATATATATATATATATATACACACAACAACGGCAGTAATCTAGATGAATACATTGATTTGCTGTACAAAATTAAGTCATTATCAGATAACCCCAAGTATTCTCACTGTATAATAATGGGGGACTTTAACGCGCATGTGAACTCGGAATCCTTTATAGAATTGGGTAACATGTGCGAGTCGGCCAAATTAAGTATAAGTGATTTAAATGTATTTGGGGTAACCAGTAGTAATTTTACATACGTTTGTGATATGAGTGGTACCACCAGGTGGATTGATCATTGTCTCACTAGTAATAATCTAAAGGATCGAATTGTTAGTGCTCATATTCTGCATGATTTCCTTCTTTCTGATCATAGAGCATTAGAACTATTAATTAATTTTACCAATTTATGCGCAACACGACATAACAAGAACTCAATAGGTAAGAATAATCGCGTCGATTGGTCAAATGTTAATATGCAACAGAGAATAGAATACAAAGACAGAACAGGTCACCTCTTTAATAATTCAGAAATTTTCCATCTTGCCTGTAATAATCCTTGCTCAAATGATTTTCATCGTAAACTCAGAGATAGGTATTATAGTAAGATAGTATCTCTGTTAACAGAAGCAGGAAGCCCCTGATTAAATCTTACAACTATCATACTAAGATTATTCCTGGATGGAATGATTTTATTGCCCCCCCGAAGAGGGAATCGAAAGACGCCTATGATTTGTGGTGCTTTCATGGTAGACCCAGCTTAGGACCAGTATACATGAATATGTGTAGAAGTAGGGGTCAGTGTAAGGCGACCATAAGGCGATGTAAACAGGAAGAAGAGTCTATCCGAGCATCAAAAGCCTGTGAAGCTCTCATAAATAACGATAACAACAAATTTTGGAAATTTATTAAAGATCAAACGGGTGTCACAAGTGTCCTCCCTCTGACAATCGATGGGGTGTCGAGGGAGGATGAAATTGTAAAGCTGTGGAAAAACCACAATTCAAACATTCTTAACAGTGTGAGTCGGGATAATCTTAAATAGATTGCAGCGAAACGCCTGTGGGAGGGACATGGGAAAATACTTTGATATCAGTTCCTGAAGTAAAGAGGTTAATCAAAGAGTTAAAGACTGGTTCTGCGTCAGGGTAGATGACTTATCGAATGAGCACTTAAAATATGCAAATGACGTGGTATGTCTGCATATAAAGCCATATATCATTGCTCTTCTCATCCATGCTTGCTCATAGCTATATCCCTGCAGAGTTCATGAGGGTATATGTCTTGCCGCTGGTCAAAAACAAGTATGGAGACATTCTGTCCAGCAATAATTACAGGCCTATTGCTGTCGCTTCCTGCTTCTCGAAACTATTAGAAAAACTCTTGTTACTCCGATTAAATAATTACCTATGGACATCTCCCAATCAGTTTGGTTTTAAAAGGTCCCACTCAACTGACCTGTGTATCTACAGGGTGTCCCGTAAGTCTGGACCCATAGGGATTTATAATATATTTTTTTATTGTTATTATTATTATTTTATTATTATTATTTTTTTATTATTTTTTATTATGATTTTTATTTGTGGGGCCACTTGAAAGCCAAAGTGTACGAGGTCAAACTTCAGAACATTTTCCACCTTAAAGCACGCATTGTGGAGGCGTGTCAAGCAATTTCTGCGACTGATTCAGAAAGTGCTGTCGCAGTGGAGATTGCGTCTTCAACTATGTGTGCGACACAACGGCGGACACTTTGAACAGATTATGTAATAAATTTTTGGACTATTTTGTAATTTTATTATTTTTCCCTATGGGTCCAGACTTACGGGACACCCTGTATGTACTTAAGGAAATAATATCTAAATACATTGGCATTAATTCAACTATTTATAGCTGTTTCCTATATATAAGTAAGGCATATGATAGAATGAACCACAATATTTTATTTAAAAAACTAAAAGAGAGGAAGGTTCCCATGTACATATTAAATTTATTGAAATTTTGGTATTCCCACCAATCTTTTACCGTTAGGTGAGGCAATGTGCTATCCGAATGTTTTGGCTCCTCTTTCGGGATGAGACAAAGCTCCTTGCTCTCCTCTATGCTGTTTAATGTGTATATCGACGGATTAATTGCTTCATTTAATGAGGCACAGTCGGATGTTGTATAGATAACACAAGGATAAATAAGTTAGTTTTTGCCGATGATATGGTGCTAATAAGTCCCTCTGTTAAAGGTCTGGATCGGCTACTAAATGTCTGCGAAGTGTATTCGCAGAAACATGATATTCTTTTTAATGTTACAAAAACTAAGGTTATGCAATTTCATCCTAAAAGCTGTAATCAGCCAGCTGATATAAGGTTTAAAATGAATGGTGAAGTAATTGAGGAAGTACAAGAGTTTAAGTATTTGAGTCAAACTATCACCAGCTTCTCGAGTGATGACTCGGATATAAGAAAACAATCTCGAAGCCTTTGTGCTAAAGCGAATATGACTATAAGGAACTTTCGGTTCTGTACAAGTGAAGCTAGACTCTTTCGTACTTTCTGCAGTAATATATACGGACAGCGACTCTGGGCGAATTATAAAAAAAGGTTCTGTCAGAACCCTAAATTTGCTGTACAACAGGTCTTTTAGACTCTTACATAAATTACCGCCGAGATGCTCAGCTTCGCAAATGTTTGCTACCCGCAATGTCCCGAGCTTCCCGGAGGTAACAAGACGTGCTCAATACAGTCTAATGCAAAGAATTAAAAAATCATCAACTCGATTATCCAAGCTATCCATGAGTCCTGCCGTTTATCCTCTAAAGTCTAAGGCTCTAAGCTATGGAATTCTTGATACGAAAACATCCGTCTGTAGCTGCACTTAACTTCGACATTACTGTATTATTTCTAATTAACTGTATATATTTCTATCCTTAGTATGTGAACTGTCATTGTATTAATAATATTTGTCATATGGACTATAGTCTGCCAATAAACCTTTTCATTTTCATTTTCATTTATTTAGTCGAAGAATTATAATAATCAAGTTTGGGATTGTCAAAATGATTCTTATACCCTGATGATTTTCATAATCAAATTAACACTAAAGATATACCATCTGGATCAGGAATAATAAAAATGGTTCTTATATCCGTGATTCTTACACGCAGCTTGACTGTTAATAACCCGCTAGGAAATGGTTGACTCGGGAACATCTTCTGCCTTTAACAATTAGGAGTCTTCGTTTGGAGGACAAGGCTTTATCAGGTGCAACTGCCTGAAAAACTGCGTTGCTAATTCTCTCAATTGCAAAAGGAAGAAGGTTTCGTGCAATTCAAAATGTCCTAATGGTAATTCTTGCTGCAATAAACGAGTTTTAAAATTTTGCTTTTGCTCAAGCTTTTTCTTTAAACTTTTAATTAATATTTTATTCTTTATGTTTCGTGTGTTTATTGGTGCTGTAAAGTTCAATAAATATAACATCTTGTTATATGTAGGTAGTTCTTTGATCTTCCTCAGATTGCCCGTTAAGATTTAAAGAAAGTACGAAATAAAAAGTTGAAACCTGTTTATTCGGCACTTCGCAGCTTGCCTGAATGCCAGGCAAAGTCTGAAATAACACTTTACTTTGGACCTTGACTAATCCTATGCAGGTATTTCTCATATTGCCTCTTAAGATTTAGACAAAGTGCGAAATTAAAGAATATTTCGGTCTTCGCCAAATATCGACGGGGAATCCGCGGAATGCTCGGCAATCTGCTGTTTATCGCCTCATCGGAGTTTGCCGGTAACATATACACACGTGTGTGTATATATATATATATATATACAAATCCCTAAATATATGGTGAGGTATTTGAACAAACTTGATTCATAGTTGATTGAACTATGTTACGGTCAGTCAAACTCTTCTGTGGTTAATAATCATAATAATCAGTCAAAAGGACCATTAAATGGCCCAACGCTCAGGCCAAACTATGTAATGCGTCCCATTCTTCTAACTACTGATTTATTATTACCAGCATCATCAGGAATCGAACCCCCGACCTCAGTATGTTCACTTCGTTTATAGGGAAACGATGTTACCGACCGAGCTACGCTCGCCGGTCTCTTGCGTGGTTGTATTAAGTTTTTACTTGGTTGTTTGCAACTATAGTATAATTGAATTAACTATTTGGTACAATCTGTAAATATTTAGTTATTTTATTTCAACTATAAATACAGTATTTCTGCGTGTAGTCTTTCTACAGTTGGTCTTCATTCCCCTTTTCCCCTTGCGTGCGCGTTAGTTTTGTTGCTCACCCAAACAAACATCATTTTGACCTTGTATAGAAATGCATCCCATTTATTTATTTATTTATTTATTTTTTTAAAGAGGAAATTAAGGGGTTTCCAGTTCCCCTTTTCGTAAGAAAATCCAAGTTTATCCGTGTCTGCATGCACCATTCGAGCGTTGTACTCCGTAGAGTGCAGACGTGTTTTTAGAGGACTGTTCTCTCATGTAGTCGCGTCTCGACAGAACTCCAAACTTGACCCTTCAAACCATCTGCGAGTAATAGCAATTTTAACTAATAGTAATAGTCTGTGCAGTGAGATAATACAAAGTTATTCCAAACTTCCTTTGAAGTTAACTTTATAACCAATCTGAATGGTTGTAGATATAATACTAGTTGTACTAAATATTGTACGTCCTTTCTTTACAGATAGAAACTGGATTTTTAATTAAATAATTACCAACTGCTTCCATGCATAACTTGATTGACTTATTATAAGACACACACACACACAAAAACATATATATATATATATATATATATATATATACACACACACACACAGTGGTTCTGAAACAAGAAAAAAATCCCCCAAACCAACAACAGTTGTAAAAATAGAATATGATAACGGTTGTGTCATAACATCGAAAAATTTAAAACTAAGAACGGGAAAAATCCAAATAAATCACGAAATTTCAGAATTCGGATTCGGAATTCTGTTAAGAAACATCGATACGGACTTCTTATTTAGTAAGTAAAGTTATTATTGTTTTTTACAACGACACTAAGAAATTTACATTTGTTTACAGAATCGTGGTGTATAATATTTTAAGTAATATTTAATAACGTTTTCCGTATTTTAAAATCCGCCAATTTACGCGATATAAAATTGAAAAATCTACGAAAGTATTTTATAACTCCATATCAATTTTATGAGCTCGTCAATTTAAGTCATTACTACCCATTTTCGCTTCTAAATACCTCGTTCTATGCATACCCAATCTATTGGAAAGTCGTAAGTTCCAAAGCTGTATTCACTTTTATCCACGTACCATTAATTCACCAACATTAAATTATGTACTTATGAGAAGTATAAAGTTAACAGCTGAATTACAATCTAGCGTGTTATAGATCAATACTTCGGAACAATGTTGTAGATCAATGCTTCAGATCAATGCTGCGAGTCAGTGTTGCACACCAATGTTTTACGTAAATATTACGGGTCAGCGATGACCATTGTGGCGGATCAATGTTGTAGATCAATGCTGTAGATCAATGTCATATATCAATGTTGTTTAGATCGATTTTCTCGATCAGTGGTTCCCAAACTTTTCCTATCCGCGACTCCCTTTCCAACTTCTCTTGTCTACTGTATCTATTCGTAGACTCCCACCCACCCACCCCTTGGGGGTTGCGATAAAGAGTTTGAAAAATACTCTTTTAGATAAAATAGATAATTAAAACTATTGAAAAAAAGTGTAGTCTGAGGGGTAACTGAACAAAAGAAATCTACGTCTCAGAAATCCATTTCGTTAAACTTGGACTGTAACGATACACAAAGAAAAATGCATAGCTGGAGAACCAAATTACACACTTAACTGGTTTGTCAACCAATCCAAACGCCTTCATGACTCCAAACGCCATATTCAGATAAGCGTAGTTTAATTAGATTACTTTCGATTGAATACAAAATCGAACTTAAATGCCATATTCTCATATTCTCCGGCAATCTCTGCGAGTAACGTTCGGCTCTTCATCTATTTAATAGTGTATAATAATCATTGAGGAAGGCCAGAAACTGGCACAGCACTCAGTTCAACTAATGCGGCCCATTGCGCTAACTCCAGAATTATTTTAACCAGAACCATTGGAAATCGAACCCCCAACCTTAGTGTATTCAGTTCGTTTAATGAAACAGCGCTATCCACTGAGTCACGGTCGTTCGCTAATCTGTAACGTATGTAATGTATTATGTAATGTATGGTTTTTCCGAATAAAGATCGTTTCTGTGTTAATTCAAACGTACTATATTTTGGACTAACCATTTAAGTTTGTTGTGGTTAATTAGTTGATTGGGTTGTTTAGCCTTCTTTGCAACATCTAAGGTCATATGAGGGGACTTGCAGCTTTACGCGGAATCCGAACCACGGGTCGTGACATAACGTGAACGCGAAGGACGGTCTCCCATCCAACTACTCTCCAGACCCAATGTCGCTTAACCGTTTACCTGCTCGACGGGAAGCGATGTTCGACACCACCTACGACGTAGCCCTTAAATTTGTTATACCAGATACAATAAAGATGGTTATAGTGGAATTGAAGCATAGTTGGATTGACCATATAGGACTGATTAGCAAATAGTTAACCATGACTGTATTTGCATGGTTGTTATTGTATCCATGTATTATTATTTGAGTATAACTCAATCTTACGATCGTGTGTAAGTGAATCGTGCAAGTAAATAAACAAACCCATCCATACGTAAGATTTAAAATACAGGGTGTTTCAGGTCGACCCAAGAAATATGGAAATGTGAAATTACTATGACAAATACCAAATACCAAACACAAACTACAAATTCCGCCAATTTCCATATTTCTAGGGTCGACCTGAAACACCCTGTATATTCTCCAATTTTCTTTTATACACTTTTTTAATTGAATTTACTGACTTTATTGATTTTTAATGACTGTTTAATATTCTTGGACATTCCCAATTAAAGTATTTCAGTTGATAAAAAAATTCAAATTTGAAATTAATCTTTATAAAATAATTTTTCAATTTCAAGGTGGAGAAAGGAATTTCTGGGAATTAGTCTGTTCTGAGCAAATTAAAACACACCAATAATTTCTTTATATATATATATACAGTATATTGTATATCAAGAGATTTTTTAAAGTAATAAGTTCCTTAATATAATTACATCTAAAAATTATTACGTTAAGTAATAAAATAAAAATAATAATAATAATAATAATAATAATAATAATAATAATAATAATAATTAATGAAATTAAACGAAATACTGGAGTCATAGTCGTAAGGTAATTTATTATTTCTTTATTAATTAATTAATTACTAAATCTACAGCGGCAGAATCGGCTATTTTTTGGCATCGGCACCGGCCAAATTTAGCCTATTCCTTTTACCGATGCTTTGAAATTTTAAAATTTTCATTAGAAAACAAAACCTATATTTATAGGAAATTTAACATAAAAAACACTATTTATGATCATTTATACTCATTTCAAAGTGTAATTATACGAAATATATTTTACATTCACGAAAAAGGCAAAGCTTAACAAGTTAATTTGCCCATAAATTTACATTTTGTCAAACTAGCTAATCTCTAAATATTATAAAGTATTGTAATCTGCTATGTACTCTATATTAATAATAATTCTATATTAAGCTGTACTTTAGAATTTATGTATTAAATCATCTTTTTATGTTGACTTTATTTTAAGTATTTTAATAATTTTATAAACCGAAACTGTGTATCCATTTTGTTTATTCAAATAGGCCAGAAGGGCTTTTGAAATTTTGATGAAAAACTTGTTCTTGTTTACATTGTTTAAGCAACAAAATACGTTCAATATCAGGAAAACCAATTTAAATATTGATATTCAATTTATGAAACTAAAATAAAATTATTTTATCATTTTACTGAGTAATAAAACTATTTATCATTATTTTAGGTACAATATATGAGTAACAAATTCTGGTACTGTATATTGTGGAGTGGGCTAAGGAAAAGCATTTAAATAAATTTAAAAATTTAAGAATGTGAAAATTGAAAGTTTCATATTAGATTAGTAAAATTTATGAAGAGAATTGATTTTTTAAAATGTAGGCAAAGAATCGGCATCGGCGGTTTTTCATCGAATCGGCATCGGCTAAAATTTGGAATCGGTACATCACTAGTAATTTTATAATAATTTTAAGGTAAATGTAATTTAAAATTAAATTATTTTTTTAATTACTTTCTTATGTATGTCATTATAAATGTGTACAGTACTTCATCGTAACTTTACAGTACAAAGCGGGTACACTTTTTCAATTACAGCCATCATACAGTAAAACGTAGCCGACTGCTGCAACCCGTCAGCGTAGCTTAGTTGTGAAGGTACTGGGTTCAAAGCTCTACCCGGACTTCAGGGTGATGCTTAATTAATGCAGTTTGACGTGACTGTTAATTAGAAATTTGGGATCACCTGAAGATCAGGGCCCCCAGCCTTCTCTAGTTAGCCTTATAAAGTTAACTAACGAAAATATCACGACCTAACCTAACCAATCGTTAGGTCAATTGTACGCCTTTGGACGATTGGTTAGGTTAGGTCGTGATATTTTCGTTAGTTAGCCTTGTAAAGCTAACTAAAGAAGGCTGGGGGCCCTGATCTTCAGGTGATCCGAAATTTGTTTTATATTAACTGCCGAGAGAGAGAGAGAGAGAAGAGAGAGAGAGAGAGAGAGAGAAAATTAGTTTTGAAATTTCACTTGGTAAGCCTATGCCCAGAGAGTAGTTTTAAATTTTACAGTTGGCAACAATGCGCCTCATTTTCAAAAGCTTTTCGCTGATTCGTGATCGTAAGATGTATTCTGTCTCAGTGTTGATTTAACGTAAATCCCATTAATTATAGTCGTATAGAGTACAATTTAAAGTTTTTTTTTTTTTACGCCAAAACAATTGTTCAAACGGGGTAAAGCAATCAATCTAGAGCTTCAACTGCCCGAGTAAACCCAAATGAAGTTTAAAAAATAAGTTTCCAAAACAGACTCATTAAATAACGAAAATTTAAATATTAACACCTAAAATTAATTTAATACACTAATTCCAACCTGCAACGGTAAATTTCACAGGAAGAAAACTCATAATTTACCAAATACAGCTGAGAGAAAACTCTCTCCTTCAACACGAAACCCAGCATGGTTTGTAATCAGAGTAATTCCAGTAATTTATCGTTTCTAAGTGAAATTAAATACAAATTTTGGAGCAAGTGTAGTTTATGTCTCCCTGACGTAAAAGTGGACACAAACTACACTAGGTCAAAGTTGGGGAATGTAAACTACATTAGATCTTTAGGAGACATTTTTTAAATGAATCCATCAAATAAAATGTTAAAACTAACGAAAATATTACGATTTAACCTAACCAATCGTCAATTTATATATATACTGTGTGTGTGTGTATATATATATATATATATATAATATATTGTTTATATTTATACAGGGTGTTCGGAAAGTCACTGTGCACTTATATTTATTTAATAGCATACAATAGTATAACATTGCATATATGATAGAGGTTATGGATGGGACCATCAGAACTTATAAAAGGTGTTGAAAGTGATGTCCTTTAACAGCAATACAGGCCTGGACCCGTCTTATTTTATTTTGAAACACCTTTGTCAGTTCTTCTTTTGAAATGGACCTTATGTACGCAGTTATTGCAGTTTTCAGGTCATCAAACGTGAGAGGACGATCTCGATTATATAAGTGCACAGTGACTTTCCGAACACCCTGTGTGTGGTGTGTGTGTGGTATATAATATATAATATATATATATATAATATATTTCAACTGCAAAGAACACGCAGTATAAATAACGTAAAGAACGACGCTTGTATAGGAGAACATTCCGCGCAAGATAAGAGAGAGAACGAACAAATGAAAAAATGAGGTAACCACCCGGGAATCGAACCCGGGATCTTCCGATTGCCGGTCAGATATGATAACCACTACACCATGGTCCTCAATCGATCAGAAGTCGTAATTCCTCTACATACGCGCAGAAACCAATGCCCGTATGTAGAGGAATTACGACTTCTGATCGATTGAGGACCATGGTGTAGTGGTTATCATATCTGACCGGCAATCGGAAGATCCCGGGTTCGATTCCCGGGTGGTTACCTCATTTTTTCATTTGTTCGTTCTCTTCTCATCTTGCGCGGAATGTTCTCCTATACAAGCGTCGTTCTTTACGTTAATTATACTGCGTGTTCTTTGCAGTTGAAGTGTATATATAGGTGCGGCATGCGAGGGTGCCCCCCTCGGGGCATTGGTTTCTGCGCGTATGTAGGAGAAGTACGACTTCTGATCGAGTGAGGACCATGGTGTAGTGGTTATCATATCTGACCGGCAATCGGAAGATCCCGGGTTCGATTCCCGGGTGGTTACTTCGTTTTTTCATTTGTTCGTTCTCTCCTCATCTTGCGCGGAATGTTCTCCTATACAAGCGTCGTTCTTTACGATATATATATATATATATATATATTTTTTTATTTTATATATTTATATATATATATATATATATATATATATATATATATATATATATATAATATAATATATATATATATAAATTGACGATTGGTTAGGTTAAGTCGTAATATTTTCGTTAGTTTTAACGTTTTATTTGATTAGGTATACGCGGACAAAGTTGGGGAACACAAACTACACTAGGATAATGTAGGGGAACGTAAACTACACTAGGATAATGTAGGGGAATGTAAACTACTACACTAGGCACCACATGGGGAAGTAAACTACACTTGCTCCCAAATTTTCATCGTTATTATAAATAAGAACAGATATTATGAACCCAAAGAATATGCATTATGAAGCGAGTGTTCACTTTTTTTAAGCGACCCTCTATAAACTATTTCTAACCGAACGTGCGAACGTATAAAAAAACGTTTTTCACTATTTATTTCCAGAATTAAAATTAAGAAAAAACACTACTTATCGCAATAAAATATAATTTTAGAATAAAAAAATTTAATCAACCAGCCCATCTATACAAAATATCACCGGATTTTTCATTAAAATTCATGAAAGAATGAAAAAATAGACAACAAAAGCCAGCCTACTTATAAAATAAAAACGAATATATATAAAAAAAAAGCAAATTTCAAAGAACCAAATTAATTTATCAAAATAATTGGTACTTTCCTGTTATCCCAGACCCCAGAGTTTTTGCCAGTTGCCAGACTTCAATTTGACAGAATATTTTCGTTAAAACGAACGAAAATATCACGATTTAACCTAACCTTGCCTTACCTTGAACGCCGATTAGGTAAACTGCACGCCGTTGATAATTGGTTAGGTTTAGTCGTGATATTTTCGTTAGTTTTAACGAAAATATTCTGTGTCAAAATTGAAGTCTGGTAACTGGAAAAAAGTCTGGGGTCCGGGCTAACAGGAAAGTACCAAATTTTTAAATACAAGATAGGTAGGCTGTATAAGGAGTAATAAAAGGTGAAGACAAAAAAAAATGAGCCATCGGACGGGATTTCTAAATTTTAAATATGTCTCGCCACGACTGAAGAAAACGAGATGACTTGGCGTCTGACACAGACCGCTATGAGAAGGAAAAAAGTGACTCATGAATTTGAGTAAAAAAAAAAAATGAGTAGAAAGAGTTGGAACAGAGTCTTTGACTCTGTTAAGATTTGAAAATGGTGCACGCCATCTTGAATTACAGATAAAACGAATTTTTAAGGGGTGGGAATCGGAATGGGGCACACCCAAAGGGTGTTTACTGTTTGCCACTGAGGTACACAATCCATTTTACTATTTAATTTAACGAAAGACAATACTAATTTTATAAATACTATCAAACATGTAGCAATCTAATTTGACCGAAATAAGGCTTGTACGGAGGACGTGGGAATGCTCTTCTTTTAATTTAATAGGGACACCACTGCCACCAAAATGTAGTGTACAATTTAACGGTTTTTTTTTTTTTTTACTGACTTTAATTACGCCGGAACAATTGAACAAACGGGATAAAGCGAGTGCGGGCCCATCGTTAACCTTTTACCGCGGAGAGATACACAATTAAATATTTTAGAATCGCTCTAACATACTAATAACAAACCCCTAGCGAGGCCACCCGCCTAAAGACTGAATTGGGGTATTTTAGCCTCCAGCATCGGCACATTTCGGGTGTTGCCAGCTAGTATTTTGTATTCTTAATTTCAAACAAAACATTATTAATTTCTTTGCTTATAAATTCTTATAAGCAAAACATTAAATTCTTATTAGACATTATCTTCTTTATTAAAAAATACCAATACACGACCGTCGGCTCAGGCCGACTTAACCCTTTAAGCCCTGAATTTTTTGTAGGGTTAAGTTATGAATGCGTGTATTTGAAACGTTAGCAATTGGCATCTTCAGTCCTTAAAGGGTTAACCTCTCTCTTTCAATGTCATATTGTACGGTGCAGTTAAATGCGAGTCAAAATAGGAGAGCCGTTAAAGTTTCTTGTACAGTATACGTAAGTTAGATATAACAAATATTATGGTCAAACAAAAATCATTTTAACACAAAAATCATTACAATAAAAAAAAAACTACATCAGATCTCAGCGAATAAGGAGGCTTTCCTTCCTTGGTGGGGTAGTAGTAGTTCGAATCTCCGTCATACGACCTCGGAATAGATATTACGAAGGAGGTTAAGCTACTCCAAACTAATTATTAGTAGTATTAGTATTATTAGTAGTAGCTGACTACATATTTCATCCACTGAGCTCTAATTAGTAACAATGAATAAATAATTTTCCTTATCGAAATCGTTGGAGTTGGATGGAGTGTATAACCAATGCCGATAAACGTGTAGTTTCGTGGACACCTATTTTGGGTACCACTGATTGGCCGAAAGTTGGTTACGTGGGTTGGCTGGTTGCTCCTTCGCAGCAACATCTAAGATCATATGACGATAGGGACCTATAGCTTTACGTTGGATCGAAACCTCGGGTCGCTACATAATCTGGACGCAGAGTATAGTTCCCTATGCAACTACTCTTCAAACCCAATGTCGCTTAACTTCGCTGATCGACGGGAAGCGGTATTACGATATTGGCTAATGCGACCTAGTGTAGCCTAACGTGGACATAAGATTCATCCTGATTGGCCCGACATATGAAATGGGCGGATCACTCAAATCTGGTGGCCACCAAACTAAATATTACCCACTTTACCTTTCGTATGAAGGCTTTAATTAAATAATGGAAAATTAATGCACTTATTTTAGGGGAGTAATTGTGATTCTAATTGAAATATTTCAAAACCAAAATAAATCTTAATAAAATTATTTTTCAGAGTTTACAATAGTAATTACCATAGTTCCCCATTAATAATTTTGTTAGAAATACGTTTTTTCTTATATTTCTCATTCTTTCATTATGAAATGCTATAGCTATTATAATTGTTATTATTTGAAGCGTGTTGCTAAATAATAATTCCGGAATATCTGTGACAGTTATTACGATACCCAATCAGGTTTAATGAGGTCCATTTCCGAGATGTTGTCTAGGAAATAATAGTAATAATGGACGAATATTTCCCCTTTTAGAAAACAAACTCCTTTTGAGGGTTCACAACTAATTATGTTTATATAATTTATATAGTTTTTAAGTCTGTTAGAAAAAATTATAAAAATCTTGTAATGATATTTACTATATAATTATAATAATTACATAATTACATCTAACCAGTAGACTTCGGCCTGTAAAAACGTATATATATATATATATATATATATATATATATATATATAAGGAATAGTGGTTGAGATCGATGAGAGCCTGTTCACGAGGCGTAAAAACAATGCCGGACGCATTTTACCACAACAATGGATGTTCGGAGGAATTTGCCGTGAAACAAACGACTGCTTCATCGTTCAAGTTCCCAACCGCTCTGCTGCAACTCTCTTGGCTGCCATTGTGGAAAACATCGCCGAAGGTTCCATTATCTACTCCGACAGCTGGCGAGGATATAAGACCACCGACCTCCAGGAGGCTGGCTTCCAACATTTCAAGGTTAATCATCGATAGAATTTCGTTGATGCAGATACCGGAGTCCACACTCAAAATATCGAACGCTTGTGGGGATCAGCAAAGTGGAGGAACAAGCGTCACCGAGGAACGGCCCGACACCATCTTAAGACCTACCTGGCCGAGTTCATGTGGAGGAGCAAGCTACCCGCTAGTGTCGACCCATTCGACGGCATCCTGGAGGCCATCGCCGCGTTCATGCCACCCGAATAATATGATTAATGTTTGTTATTTTGAGAAATAAAAATAATTTAAGAAAAAAATAGTATATTTTTGTAAAAATGGCAACATGATAACACACATCTGTATTTGTGAAAAAGTTGGAAAATTAAATTAAAAAGTGGCGACAGATAACCCACAAGTACCATATATATATATATATTTAGTGGTGGACCGGATGTCAGTTTTTCAACATCTGCGGATCTTTAATTTCAATATCCGCGGATGCGGATGCGGGTATTTAGTTAATCTATCAATATAATATAGAATTATGAATATATGACATAATTTTTCAAATTTCGTGATATTACTATTATGGCAGGCAATGCATAAGAATTAAAATTAATATTAATGTTTTCAGTATGATAAAACCAATAACTTTCTCAAGAGTTTGAGCCAGAGAAAATTCAATGAAACAAGTTTCATTCAATTTTCTGTGTTACCAGCTATTTATATTTTGAGGTTTATATATTTGTTTGTTCATTAATACTTTACATGAAATGTGCATGACTGGGCCTTATAAGCTACTTTATAAGCTAATTTAATTGTGAATTGCATAATTTCTTAGAGGTAATATCCGCATAACATCCGCAGTCAGAAGTGCGGATGCGAATGTTAAAAATGATGCGGATATCCGGTCCACCACTAATATATATATATATATATCATAAAAAGTAAAAAGATTGTTTACTATTTGAATAAGGCCTATTTGCAATTGAATGCCGAACCTGATTTTTCATCTGCAGCTTAACACTAAGTGGACGTATCCGAGTAGTTACCACTACAGAAGCCTGGAGTGATATAACGAACTGAGGATCCTGCATCGCCAGATACAAAGCCCTAGCCATGGAGGACTTTGTATCATATTTCCATTGTGAGATCTGCAAATATAGTCAACAGCACATACATTAAGCTACTTCTTCAATATATATGGGAAATTCACTTCATTAATATATACATTAACCAAGTTTACGATAGATAGAAAAACTAAGGTAGTTGAATAAAATTATTTATTACCTGCTCAAGAGTCAATTTGATTGCAGGTAGAAGTTCAATAAAGGTATCGATGGCTTCATGTTTTTCAATCCATCTTGTCTCACAGAGAGATTTGAGATGATCGTTAAGTTGCTCAGTGTAAGAAGCTCGCACTGCGGCTTGGAAAAGTGCTTTCCTTTTGGCACTTACGTTGATGAAGCTTATGATCTGACGCACTGTATTCATCATGTTACGGATTTCTTGTACATCACAAGCATCCAAAGCTAAGTTAAGCGAATGTGTCGCGCAATGTGTATACAAGGCTCGTGGGTTTCTCTCAAGGATGACAGATGAAGCCCCCAACAATACCAGAACACACAACAGATGCGCCATCGTATCCTTGTCCTACACAATTATGTATGTCCAGTCCTAACTGCTGAATACTTTCAACGATTATTTTCCCAATCAGTTTTCCAGACAGTTTCGGTTCTAGAATTTCTCTTTCTCCGAGAGTTGTAAAATCAAGATCAAATGAACTCTGATACAAGTCTTGGAAACAGGAATTCTTCTCGAATTTTCCCATCATGCAAATACCTTACACATAAACTGAGTTCTGCAGTCGCCACATCTTGTGTCTCGTCAGCAAGAATAGCAAATAGTCCTCCTCCACTCGCAATATCCTTTATTATGCGTTCTTGGATTAATTCTGCTATAATTGCTATCATCTCATTTTGGACCTTCGGTGATGTGTATATCGCATTCTTTGGTGCAGTTTCGATGTGATTTTTCGAAGCTTCATCTCCACAGACAATCATAAGACGAAGAAGTGCTCGGAAATTTCCATCATTATTGACTGAAGAAGTTAGATCACATAGCTGCGAGTTCGATGCTATAGATTGGTCTGCTTGGTCACCGACATTGAGAGTTCCTGAATCACAATGTCCTCTCATGGCCAAGTTTTGTTGGCCGCACACTATAATGGCTTTAATGATACACATTACTGCTTTTCTGTTGTTTTTGACCTGTAAATTAAAATATATATTTCAAACACCTTCCTATCTATATATCCATAAATCCATTTTAAATATATATATATGAGAATGAACTCAGAATGGTCCCCTGAGTTTTTTATGATACACACAGACAGTGCATGGAACAAGGAACTCTTCTGGGATAATTAAATCCACTATAGTCCGAATAAGTAATGGTAAATGACAAATACCATAGTTTTTCTTTTTCATGATGCTATAGTGGATTTAATTATCCCAGAAGAGTTCCTTGTTCCATGCACTGTCTCTGTGTATCATATATATATATATATGAATAGAAACGACATAAGTATTAAGGAACGTTTCTGCACACGAGGAGGAGAGATAACGAAATAATGAAAAATGAGGCGAACCGTGTTCTTCGTTTTCGGAGATTTCAGAACCTTCTGAGAAACATTCTAAGTTTCTATCACATTGAATAAAATCTTCATTCAACTGGTGATAACCTCCTCAACAGTTTCAATTTCACATTCATGACTTATTGCAGTTTGGAGAGTAGGAAAACATTTTTTGAAGCAGTTTTTAATGCTGGTTGGGGCTACATTAGCCCAAGCACCTTTAAGCATAAAAAGGGTATCTAAAACCGTCATATATATATGTATATATATATATATATATATATAATATATATATATATATATATATATACACACACACACACACACACACACACACACACACACACAGAGTCGAACTTCGATATAAGCACGTTTTTGGGACCAAGAAAAAATTTGATTATAGGGGATAATTTGCTTATATAGAATACGTCCAGAATATATGCACGTACACCATATAGTACAACAGGTTATTGAAAGATAAAAGGACCTACTAACTGTATGAATGTAATAAAAGGAAAAAACAAATGTATAAAATTGTACAATTTATTTAAAAATTACATTAAAATTAGAACATTTATTTAAAAATGTCATGAAAATTAGAATATATCACAATAAGAAAATACAGTACATAGGTATAGAATTATAGAAGTACAGTACATAAATTGTTAGCACCTATGTTAATTAAAATAATCACGAATAGTGGTTTCTTTTTTAGCAGTTTTGTGAATGATAAAATTTTGGAGTTCTTTCTGGGTTTCTTTTAATTCCAGTGTGTTTATATCATTGGTTTCTAAAACTTTTTTCATTTCATCTAACCTGTTTAAGGCTTGTAATGGGGTTGTCGTACAAGTCTCTTCAACTTCATGATCGTGTTCTTCGTTTTCGGAGATTTCAGAACCTTCTGAGAAACATTCTAAGTTTCTATCACATTGAATAAAATCTTCATTCAAACTGGTGATAACCTCCTCAACAGTTTCAATTTCACATTCATGACTTATTGCAGTTTGGAGAGTAGGAAAACATTTTTTGAAGCAGTTTTTAATGCTGGTTGGGGCTACATTAGCCCAAGCACCTTTAAGCATAAAAAGGGTATCTAAAACCGTCACGGACTTTACTCCACTTTCCATAGTATCATCTTGCCCAGAATCCAGTCGTGTCACTAGCTCTTTCATCAACTTTTTGCGATAGTGCGCTTTGAGGCAACGAATGATTCCAGCATCCATCGGCTGGATTAGAGATGTCGTATTAGTTGGTAGGTACAGGATTTCTACGTTTGTTGTCACATTCACTTTTGGGTGTGCGGGACATTGATCGAGCAACAGCAAAGTTTTCTTTTGTTGCGTCTCATTTTCTCATCCAATTTCATCAGCCAATCAGTGAATAAAATCTTTGTCATCCAGGCATTCGAATTTGCCTCGTATTGAACGGGAAGACTGTTAGTCTTGTTTTTGAAACATCTGGGATTTTTACTTTTTCCGATCACTAGCAGGGGCAATTTTTCAGTTCCTGTCATGTTCGCAGCTACCACAACAGTTAATCTTTCCTTTTACTTCTTACCACCACTCACTTCTTCACCCTTTTTGGCTAATGTGCCATCTGGGGTAGCTCTGTAATACAAGCTCGTTTCATCGGCGTTAAAAATTGAATCTTTTGAATAGCGTTCTAAGAGTTCAGGTAAAACATTTTTCTGCCAATCGTTTGCGGCACTAGAATTGGCATCCGCTTTTTCTCCGTGTTCACGCTTGAAAACAATGTTGAAACTTTTTTGAAATTTTTGAAGCCAGCCTTGAGAAAAAGCGATGTCATCAAAACGCCCATAAAGTTCTTCTGCTAGTGACTTAGCTTTCTCGAGCAAAATTGCTCCGGAAATTTCAGCTTTCTTCTCTCTCATGACAACAAACCACTCATAAAGCTCGTGCTCCAAATCTGGTAGAACACCTTCTCTCTTCCTCTTACGAAGCAAATTTCCATTTTGTATTCGAAGCTGGTTTAACTCGTCCTCATTCTTCATCCATCGGGTTATAAGGCATTGGTTAATTTTAAATTTTTGAGCCACATAGGCTCTCTTTTCACCATTGTTTACAGCCTTGATGACATCAAGTTTGAACTCTAGAGAAAAATTGTTCCGTTTAGAAGCCATTAATAATATCTTACGAACGATGATTGAGCACACAAAACTGATCCAGAGAGGCTAAATTCTAACCTAGAATCGGAAAATAAATTAACGATGTGTAGCGACACAACTCAAAAAGGACGCTGCAGTAAACTGATTCAAAGCAAAAATTAACTGTTGTGTTCATACGCCATCTAGCGGCTGAATCTGAAACTTATAATTGCTTATGCACACGTGTGTCGCACGCATGTGGATTTTTCCAATTTTTTTTATCTGCGCACACTTGCTTATATGGGACGTTTGCTTATATCGAATTTTTACTTAGTAAATTTCTTTGGGATCGGGAAATTTCTTGCTTATACTGAATAATTTGCTTATATTGAATTTGCTTATAACGAAGTTATACTATATATATATATATATACAGGGTGTCCCGTAAGTCTGGACCCATAGGGATTTATAATATATTTTTTTATTATGTTATTATTATTATTTTATTATTATTATTTTTTTATTATTTTTTATTATGATTTTTATTTGTGGGGCCACTGGAAAGCCAAAGTGTACGAGGTCAAACTTCAGAACATTTTCCACCTTATAGCACGCATTGTGGAGGTGTGTCAAGAAATTTCTGCGACTGATTCAGAAAGTGCTGTCGCAGTGGAGATTGCGTCTTCAACTATGTGTGCGACACAACGGCGGACACTTTGAACAGATTATGTAATAAATTTTTGGACTATTTTGTAATTTTATTATTTTCCCTATGGGTCCAGACTTACGGGACACCCTGTAGTATATATATATATATATATATAGATATATATATATATAGTATATATAGATATATATATATACATATATATATATACATATATACACATATATATATATATATACATATATACATATATCATATATATATACATATATATACATACATATACATATATATATATATATACATATATATATATATACATATATATATATATATACATATATATATATATATACATATATATATATATATATACATATATATATATATATATATATATATATACATATATATATATATATACATTATATATATATATATACATATATATATATATATATTATATATACATATACATATACATATATATATATTATATATATATATATACACTAGTGACGGGTTATCAAATTAAACTCACAAAAATCAACATTTCAGATATTAGGTATTAATAATCATCTTTTCGAATACATGAAATGCTATGTATTATCCAAACCTGATCTTTTCTTTGTGAGGACAGTTGATTTCTAATGTCATGGGCTGGATCTTTTCAAATGATTTGATAGTTCTGTGCAGCTTGCAGACTTTATTTGTGATATTCTGTGACTTCATGGCTGGTTAATGTGCCATCCTTGCCAGTGAATTTATTGAATACCTTTAGTGGATGGTTGACCAATTTGCCTGGCATTTGACTACATTTTTCTGATCCAATTTCACTTGTAGAGAAAATCACGCAGAATTTTCAAAAAAATCCACTTACTTTTTGAGTAGCAAAGCCACTTAAATTGGTTCAAGTGTTTTAAACTCATTTTTCTGTTAAAATAAACACAAAATTATACAAGAATAGCTCTTCACTTATTTCTGATAGACATTTATGATAAACATTTACAATAAACAAAGTTTTTTCCAACCTGATATAAACAAAAAGTTACCCACCTAATCTCATCCTTGTCCTTCTTTTTGTGAGTTGAAGTTGGCCATGCAAAGTTGGGAGGTGGACACCATGGTGTGGTAATTACATGCAGTTTCCAAGCCTGTTCATCAACTGGCTGCATAATATCAGTGTCTTGTGTACTGACCTATAAACATACAGTAGATTTGAACAATAAAAATGCATAAATTATGTACCAAATCCAGCAACCAAACCAATACAATGACATGAATAGGAAAATAAGCAAAATAACTGTTTCACTGATTAATACTTTAACAGTAGGGGTCCTTACAATTTTCATTCCACATTTTCATTTCTCAGATGAATAAAATATATGCCACATACAATATGCAGCAAGAAGGACCATATACTTAATATATACAGTATATGATGCATCTTAGATGCTTCATGAATGCTACTTACCAAGGTTTGACGAACTGCTTGCTGATGCTGCATAATCACTAGATGCACTTGGGACACCAGAATTTGAAGTCTTGGTCTGTGTACTATTTGCCACAGAAGATTGTTCAAAATTGTCAATTTGATTAAGTCTAGATTTGGCAAATTTACTCTGATTATCAGCTTCATTCATATTTGCATCACTCATATTTTCTTTTGAAATAACGATGAAGATCCATGATGGCAGCTCACTTTACAATGTACGAGTATACAATGCGGGTCACAGAAGCAATTGATAACAATTACAAGAATTACAAATCGCCAATACGGAGCATAGAACTAAACAGAACTAAAATCAGAGTGAACAGCCCTAAGAATGCCTGGGCACAGTTGCCAAGTCCGCGGTTTCTCGCCAAATTGGGCTGTTTTTAAGACTAATTGGCGAGTAAAAATCTACAGTCGCGGTTTGGCAAATTTTTGACTGTTTTTAAATTCAGATAACGTCTTTTTGACTAATAGTGGAAAGTTTGAATATTCAACAAATATAAATACTGTAAACTAAAAAATTTGCATGTATCGGTCACCGATACATGCAAATTTTTTAGCGTGTGAGTAATTAAAACAAAGGTGTGTGTGTATATACCAAGCAGGTTTAATGCTATCACATATATATATATATATATATATATATATATATATATAGTATGAAACGTTAGTTTGGCTGTTTTTGGCTGGTTTTTAAGCATGATTTGGCGGGTTTTCAATTTTTTACCTGGCAACACTGGCCTGGGATGACAGGTTTAGTATTAATATTTTATATTAATGCATATAGAATAAATTCGTAATAATTTAAAATGTATTCTTACTATAAAATATACAAACTAAAACAAAACCTGCTTATCTCTGTAACTGTATGTACAAACTTTAGTACATAGTTATAGAGATAAGGGTGCTGGTTAAGTGTGCGGTCTACCTAGCTTCGAGCAGTCTACCACAATTAAGCTGCGACCAACCAACCTACCAAAAAGGCAACCGTGAAGGCTACGATAAACTTTAATATATCTTAGTTTATTTGGTGCTGGTTAAGTATGCGGTCTACCATCTGAGTTTTGACAGAATATAAACTAACGAAAATATCACGACTTAACCTAACCAATTATAATTACACTAGGCAACAAAGATTTTGTTACAGAAGACCAAATAGGTGCTCCTAGCTAATTTCGGTATGCTGATTTCAAATCTATAATTAGATTTTTTCTATCACGTCTAGATTTTGTGTAAAATGCAAATCACTTTTAGTAAAATTTTCTACCACGTCCAGATTTTGGTTTTAATCGGCTTAATGCCAGTAATATGAAACTTGCTTTTCAAGGTTAAAGCAATTTTTTTTGCCAACTATATACAAATTCGAACAATTTTGATAAATAAAATTTATCCCGAGTTGGCCACACTGAGTCAAGAGCATAGTAACGGGCAACGGCCCAACGGTCAGTCGCTACGTGACAGTCAAGCAGAACGGTTGTTGAAGCTCTCTGCTGATGAGCAAGTGACAGGTTGTGGTGACGTGTGTTTTTATAGCATTTGTTTTGTACTACGGTGTGTATTCCTTTTTATTTTGCACATCATAATAATTACTTTCTACGTTTTTTCAGATATTGTATGGTAATTCAAAATGGCATCAAATAGACGTGCTTGTGTAAATCACCCAGACAACTTCTGCTTTGTCTGTGGACAATATACACCTAAGCCACAACGTAGAAACATAACAACAAAGATTAAACTTGCCTACAAGTGTTATTTTGACTAAGTTAGGAGACCAACAGAGGGACTGGGCACCACATATTTGCTGTGCACAGTGCAATGCAATGTTAATAGCTTGGATGAATGGTAAAAGAAAAGCTATGCCGTTCTCAGTCCCCATGGTTTGGCGTGAGCCGAAAAATCACTTCAATGATTGTTATTTTTGTTTGACAAAGATTGCAGGTTTCACAAAGAAAAACAAATCAAAGATCACGTACCCAAACTGCGAATCAGCAATGAAACCAGTACCACATGATGAAACAAATCCACCACCAGTTCCACCAGCAACGATAACAGACAGCAGTTCATCTGAAGATTCTGCTAGTGATATAGAAACAGGGAAAGATGGCATATATGTTCCAGATGCAAATATTTCCCACATTTGTTAAGTCAAGCGGAGTTAAATGACTTAGTGCGCGATTTGGAATTACCAAAAGAAAAGGCAGAGTTGCTTGGTTCAAGACTTCAAGAATTTAATCTTCTCCAACCAAACACCAAAGTTTCCCATTTCCGCCATCGCCATTTGCAGTTTTCATCATTTTACTTACAGGAAGAAAACGTTTGTTTCTGCCACGATATCAGTGGTCTGATGCAAGGGATTGGCTGTCGCTATGATCCAAAAGAATGGAGACTGTTCATTGACTCTAGTAAAGCTAGCCTTAAAGCTGTATTACTGCACAACGGCAATGAAAAACCTTCAATACCTGTAGCACATGCCACTGGCCTTAATGAGACTTATGAATCGATGAAACTGCTGCTAAGACTCATCAATATAAGGACCACACATGGAATATTTGTGGCGACCTTAAAGTTGTATCATTACTTCTTGGGTTACAGTTGGGCTACACAAAGCATATGTGCTTTTTGTGTCTATGGAACAGCAGAGATGACAAGAACCACTACAAAAACATGATTGGCCATCTAGAACTGAACATCATGTTGGTAAATACAATGTGAAACACCCAGCACTTATTGACCCTCAGAAAGTACATCTTCCACCACTTCACATTAAACTTGGCCTTATGAAAAATTTCGTGAAGGGTATGGATCATCAAGGTAGTGGTTTCCAATATTTAAAGGATAAATTCAAAGGAATATTGACAGATGCCAAGCTAGAAGCTGGAGTTTCACTGGACCACAGATCCGCAGTGTCATCCACGACTCATCGTTTCCATCTAACCTAAATGAGAATGAACTAGGAGCATGGACATCTTTCGTTGAAGTTGTCAAAAATTTTCTGGAAACCACAAAGCTGAAAACCACCGTAAACTCGTAGAAAACATGCTTAAATCTTATGAAATAATGGGATGCAGAATGTCTTTGAAATTCATTTTTTACATTCTCATCTTGACTTCTTCCCGGCCAACCTTGGGGCTGTAAGTGACGAGCATGGTGAGCGCTTCCACCAACAGATCTCAGTTATAGAAAACAGATACCAAGGTAATTTCAACCCAAATATGATGGAGATTATTGTTGGTTCCTGCAGAAGGAGAGCTCGTCATCCTACAAGCAACAAAGGAAGAGGACACACCAAAGTTTCACTTAAGAACATGAATTTGCCTTTCAGTAGTAACAACAAAATACTAACGCGCTTTGGGTGGATGGTTGGGCGCAGGGGTGGTAACTCCGCCAGCGGAATTCGCTGTCTGTCTTAAGCCAGAATAAAGGAGGAAAGACATCCCTGTTCACTAATTATTTAAGTATGCTTAACATAAAACGTGGCACGGAAAAGTAGCTTAGACGGCTTTCGTAATAGAAGCGGGTGAGAAAAAAAATGAAAAATAGGGGTTTTCGGTTACACAAAATCTGGACGTGATAGAGAAATTTTGATATCAGATCTGAAATCAGCATCAGCGCTTTAGTAGGAATCAGTAGTTCACGTGTCTGTAACAAAAAAAAAGTTGAAATTTGTTGCCTAGTGTTATCAAGGGCGTACAGTTGATCTATTATTAATTATAACATTGTTTGTTTCTGGAATAGTATTTACTATTTACTAATAGATCAACTGTCCGCCCTTGATAATTGGTTAGGTTAAGTCGTGATATTTTCGTTAGTTTTAACGAAAATATTCTGTCAAAACTCAGATGGTAGACCGCACACTTAACCAGAACTCAGATGGTAGACCGCATACTTAACCAGCACCGAGATAAGCACATCAATAGACATTAGTACAAGGCTCAAGGGGGGGGGGCGACCGCCTCTGTCGTCCTCCCCATTCGGTACGCCCCTGCTTTAATGTGATTTCTGGTTTTACTAATGTTTCTATCGAAATAATTTTGTCTTATTTAGAAGAGTTTTCTTTAGAAAATGAGATCAAGATGCATAACCTGTTCTTTTTTTTTTATAATGTTATAATGTTTCAGACCAACAAAGACCCTCGGATCCACTCATGGCTGGTCCACCTAACTGTGGTTGTAAGTGTGTATTGCGCATGTCCTCCGTGGTGGCGGAGGGGACCTACAATTTTATGTGGATTCTGAACCACAAAAACCTTAATTTTACAACCTTAAACTATACCCAATCTATCAACATATGCGTCTAATCGATTTTTAAACATGTTTATAGACGTGCTACTAATTACTTCTACCGGCAAACTATTCCAGCTATTGGATCACCTGAAGATTACGGCCCCCAGCCTTCCTTAATTAGCTTTATAAGGCTAACTAACGAAAATATGACGATCTAACCTAACCAATCGTCAAGGGCGTACAGTTGACCTAACGGATGGTTAGGTTAGGTCGTGATATTTTCGTTAGTTAGCCTTATAAGGCTAACTAAAGAAGGCTGGGGGCCCTGATCTTCAGGTGATCTCAGCTATTTACTACTTTATGCGTAAAAAAGTTTTTGGCAATTGCTGTCTCGAACCTTCTACTTGTCAGCTTACACCCGTTATTTCTAGTTCTATTATATTGTGCTATTTCGAAAAAGCTAGCTCTATTTACGTTATCAAACCCATTCATAATTTTAAAAACCTGAATTAGATCATCCTTAGCCTCCTAGTCTCGAGTGTAGTCAATTTTAACTCCTTAATTAAGCCTATCCTCGTACGACTTCGACCTAAGCGACGGGCTCATCTTAGTTGCTCGTCTTTGAACTCTCGATTTTGTCTATATCTTTTCGCATATGCGGATTCTAAAATTGGATCGCGTACTCCAAATGGGGTCTAATTAATGATTTATAAAGAGGAACAATACTATGGTGCGATTTGTACTCAAAATTCCTAGCTATAAAACCTAGCACTTTGTTCGCCTTATTGACCGCTCATATACTACCAGTGACTATAACTCCTAAATCTTCTTCCTGCTCTACGTTTGTTAACTCCTTCCCTGACATACTATACGCAAAATTACCGTTACGCGAACCTATATGTAAAATTTTGCATTTATCGACGTTAAATCTCATTTTTCATGTGACTGACCAATCAACGATTTTGTTCAGATCTTCCTGGATTTTACCTCTATCTTCGTCATTAATTAAGCTGATTTGTTTATGCTTCACCAATTCCTACTTCATTTTCACATTCTTTTTCTCGACAGAAAGTAAGTTTCTCCCCGAAATTCTCGCTCTTGACGTTCCTTGGTATCGTTATCTATATTTGTTTTACTTTCGGTGGACGTAGATCATAATTATATATTTGATAGGTTCAGTAATGTTTTCACCTCCATTAAATTTACTGTCGAAATGGAACACAATTCAACTATCTAATTTTTAGACGTCCAAATTATTCGAACTCCGAATATTCCAATGTGTATTTCCAATGTGTATTTCCAATAGTTTTTATCCCACAGTTTTTCTACTAAAAAATACTGTAGTTTGAATACGGCCAATGAAAATTCGGCCTTACAGAAGCATCGATTAGACAGGAATCATAATATCGATATTAATAACTCTCCCTTTCTTTTAAATAACAGTAATAATGACAAACGTATGTTCGCCGAATCTTTTATTATAAAAAATACTGATAATTTTAATATAAAACATGGAACCTTTCAACTTATTTTATGACTAACTTTTGGCTATCAAAATCTTTTGTCTTCCGAATTATTTACGCCTATTTGAGCTGCCTGATGTATGACGTTTTTTATTAACTATATTCCTTTAAAGTTCGATTCTCACTTTTACTAGGGGCATTCAATATATTTTGCCACCCCCTTTTTTCTCAGCTAAATAATAGTCCATGGGGCTAAAATGTCTTTTGGGCCGTAAGTTTGAACTTTCTGCGCTTCACATAACCGGATTTTTCGAGTTTGAACCTCCCCTCCTTGTATAAAGCAGCTTTTAAACGCCCTTCTATAAAACCGATAGTTAACGCAGTTTCGAAAATGGCGTCTGACAGTGATGTGCGTCGTAAACAGAGAGCTGTTATCGAGTTCTTAACAGCAGAGAAGGAAGCAGAACTTTGGAAATATTCACAAACGTCTACAAAACGTTTACGGAGATGCTGTTGTTGCTCGAAGCACAGTTGGACGCTGGTCTAAACGTGAGATCATCGGAGAGAGGGAGAGCCAGCCTCGATGATGAGCCACGCAGCGGTCACCCGGCATCGGCTGTGACATCTCACACTGTGCAACGTGCTAACAGCATCATTCGATCAAATCGGCGCGTCACATACAAGAAGCTATCACTGGAGCTAGGAATTAGTGAAGGAAGTGTGAATACGATAACTCAGCAACTGGGATACTCAAAAGTGTGTTCACGGTTTGTTCCTCGCGAACTGACTGAACATCACAAAGCCCAAAGAAAAGAAATTGCTTCTGAGTCATTGGTTCGATACGAGACAGAAGGGGATGACTTCTTTTCACGAATTGTGACTGGAGATGAGACTTGGATACACCACTTTGAACCTGAAACAAAACGCCAATCCATGGAGTGGCATCACGCAGACTCCCCACACAAGAAAAAGTTCAAAATGGCTCCCTCTGCAGGAAAGGTTATGGCCACCTGGAAGACGTCCTTCTTTTGCACGATAACGCAACTGGAAGACGTCCTTCTTTTGCACGATGACGCAAGACCATACAACAGTTTGCAAACAAGCGAGGCCCTCACAAAAATGCACTTGACTGTTACCCCACCCTCCATACAGCCCGGATCTGGCACCTTCAGACTTCCATTTGTTTGGGCCAATGAAGGATGCTGTTCGTGGAAGAAAGGTTCAGAGTGACGATGAGGTTGTTGAAGAGGTTAAGAGGTGGCTCCAGCGGAAACCAGCGGACTTTTACCAGCAAGGAATAAAGGCCCTTGTTTCGAGGTGGAGGAAAGCCGTAGAAAAGGATGGAGACTATGTGGAAAAATAAAAACTTGTAAAAAAGGTATGTAACTACTTGTGTACAAATTTCTGGAACTTACAAAGAAACTTGGAAAGAAAAAAAAAAGGTGGGGCAAAATATATTGAGTGACCCTCGTAGTTTCTGCCCACCGCCCGAAAGAAGAGGGAAGATTCTCTCGAAAAACTTTGCGGTTTTTAGTGTTTTATTTTTAATCATTGGGGATTTAATTGTTTGCTTATATATATATATAAGCACACCGGACAAAAAATTAGTCACCCCTCTCAGAATGTACCTAATAACGTGTGACGGCGCCTCTGGCCTTGATAACCGCACGAATCCGGCGAGGCAGAGACTCTACGAGGTTGTGCATGTACTGAACATCGATTTGCTGCCACTCGTTCATCAGCCGGTCCCGAAGTTCCGCCAGAGTCCGTGGGTGTCTATTCCTGCGCTTCACTTTCTGTTTCCAGCCTGAACAACACCTTCGACGCATTCAGGATTAAAGGCTTCATTGGACCTGCGATGTACTCGTCGCCTCCCATCATTGGAGAACAAAAAAACGGGACTCATCGGACCAAATTACACGTTTCCAATCTGCCACAGTCCAGTTTTTGTGCCTCTGAGCCCATTTATAACGTGCCAATTTGTGACTTGCTGTTAACAGCGGCCTCTTCCGTGGTACCCTGCTCCAGATGTCCATCGCATGCAGTTCTCGTCGCAATGTCCGTTCGGAAATTGGTCGCTGGAGAACCTCATTGGTTTCTTGGAGCAATTGTTCTCTGGTTTGAAAATGATTTGCAGTTACTAGACGAGAAACATGGCGGCGGCCCCTATTGTCGAGAATTGTTTTCCGGCCACAGTTACGCCGTCGATTGTCAGTTGATTGCGAACTACACCACTCTTTGTAAACTCGCTGGACAGTACGCGTTGACACCAACAAATTGGGCTACTTCAGACATTTTGTGTCCGTGGGCTCTGCCAAACACGATGGCTCCTTTTTGCCACTGAGTAACGTCTGCCTCACGACCCATTTTGCAGACTATATCCAACACTTTGTTCTTCACCACCTCACGAAACAGATCTGATCCTGTGTGCTACGTCACCGCTACTTGTCACTTACCAATGTTACATCAGCGCCCTCTGTGTGACCTTGAACTTCCTACTATCGGTGCTATTAGGGCTGACTAATTTTTTGTCCGGTGTGCTTATATATATATATATATATATATATATATAAGCAGAAAGCCACAGACAAGAAGGAAAGAAACATCCATCAAGTTGGAAAGGGACTATATTTTGTATATTGCAACATTTCAAGCACAAACTATGCTCATCCTCAGGCAAAAATTCTAAAAAGTTAAAAACATAATATTAAAAACCATAATGACTAACAAAATAAAATAGGGAAAAAATCCACAAGCATTAAAAACACAAAGTCACACTAAGAAAATTCTAGAAAGTTACAATTAAAAACCATAATGACTATTATAAAACAAAAGCGAACAATTAACAAGCTTTAAAACAATGAAAGTGACACTAAAAAACGAACAATGAATAACAGCTATAAAATACAAAATGTAAAACTCAAAAAAACTAAAAATTCACAGGCTATCTTTTAAAACACTAAAAAATTAAAAACCCACACTAAAAGGAACACACCTTAAGTCTAAGCAGCACAGATTCCGAGGCAAAACTAAAAAAACAGAAGCATCTAAAACCAAGTAAAGGTTGGTTGTTCAAGATGTTCAGTTTAGACGGAGGGGAACGGATGAAATATCAGAGTTAAGCGAAGGGGAGAGAGTTTTAATATACAGGGATTCTAAAAGTCTTAACGTTTGCTCACACGGAGCGGAATCTAAAATGTTAAATTAGCTAAAGTTATATCGACTTTGCATAGAATAACATGGCTGCGTATAGCTGAAGCTTCTTTAGTTTTCAAAGGTTTGTCAGTTCTATGGCTTATGCCCATATGGGCACAGAAACGCGACTCGAGGCTCCGCACAGTGCTACCAATATAGCTCCGATCACATCGGGGACACTTGAATTCATAAACAACAGCACTGCGCAGAGCATCCGATACACGGTCTTTAACATTAAAATATGAGCCAATAGAACGACGGTTAACAAATACTAGTTTAAAATCTATTTGACAATAAAATTTACTAAGAAGTGGCAGAAGGTTATTACGGCAATAGGAATTCAGATATCCCATTTCTGGGAGCACAAGATAATATACATCTTTAGGAACGTTAAAATTATACTTTTTAGGTTTGTAAATGTTAGCTAGAAATCTATTGATAGCGTTTTCTACAATCTGCAAAGGATAGCCATTATTCACAAAATATTTTCTTAAAAAAACAAATTCATTATGCAGACATTGATAGTTGGAACATAAATTATACGCTCGGTTAAGTAGGGTGTTTACAGATGCCAGCTTGTATTTAAAATCACAATAACTTAAAAAATTGAGACCAAGACCAGTGAACGTCTTCTTACGAAAAACTGAAGTAATAATAGAATCACTCTCTCTGCTAATCAGTAAATCCAAGAAAGGCAGCTTGGAGTCAGATTCTTCCTCCAGAATAAACTTTATGTTTGGATGCAAGTTATTTAAAAATGTAAAAAATTGATGAGCACTGTTAGCATCAGTAAACACTGCAAAAATATCGTCAACATATCGTCTATAAAAAATAGGCCTTATAGGGGTAGGAGGCTGGGTAAACATTTTGGTTTCTAAATATGTCATGAAACAATCTACAGCCAAAGGGCCGATCGGAGATCCCATGCCCACACCATCAATCTGCTGGTATATATCTCCATTAAATATAAAAGTACTACCTTTAAGAGTTTGCTCTAACATAGAATTAAGGTCATTTTTATCAAAACTTTGAAATTTGGGGGAATTACTAAAAACCTTGTCAAGGATAATTTTACGAGTTTCGTCCACAGGGATATTGGTAAACAGGGAACTAACGTCAAAACTTACCAAGTAATGGTTTGAGTTAAATTTCTTATTAAGGAGTTCCCTTTGAAAAGACGCGGAATCGGAAATAGTATACTCATTGTTTTAAAGCTTGTTAATTGTTCGCTTTTGTTTTATAATAGTCATTATGGTTTTTAATTGTAACTTTCTAGAATTTTCTTAGTGTGACTTTTTGTTTTTAATGCTTGTGGATTTTTTCCCTATTTTATTTTGTTAATGACATTATGGTTTTTAATATTATGTTTTTAACTTTTTAGAATTTTTGCCTGAGGATGAGCATAGTTTGTGCTTGAAACGTTGCAATATACAAAATATAGTCCCTTTCCAACTTGATGGATGTTTATTTCCTTCTTGTCTGTGGCTTTCTGCTTAAATTGAAATTGAAGCTTGCCAGAAGCGGCCTTCACCAATATATATATATATATATATTAGTGATGGATCGAGTGGTCGGTTTTTCACAACCGCGGTTGCGGTTGTGTTTGCGGTTGTCGAATTTTTTCCAACCGCGGTTGCGGTTGCGGTTATCATATACTAGGAAAAATGCGTAATTATTAACTGGATTTAGCCACTATAGTGCGATTTAGCCACACTTGGTACATAATATATACTAAATAGTATTTATTTAGTAAATACCTTATGTTGAACACAAGTTTTGCAATACACCGCTACCGCTATTTGTGTGTTGCAAAACTTGTGTTCAACATAAGGTATTTACTAAATAAATACTATTTAAATGAAGTATATTCTAAACTTATATAGCTATTATGAAAGAATAGGTCAAATTAATTAAAACCATATTTTGCACTAAGTGTGTTACCAGGATGAGGGACGAGGACCCATCGCACTGTTCATCCCACCTACCACTTTCCCCAGCCTCCACCCATTGGAAAGTTATGGATTATTATTCATTTGAAAAACTGATGTCAAACTTAATGACAGGCAGTGTGAATTTCAGAATAATATTTTTGCTGCATTTTCACCTTTCAAGCGGCAACGCCTCTCATCGTACAACGTTCCCGCTCCACTGAAGAGCTGCTCGCTTGGAATGCTACTTGAAGGGCAAGCAAGATATGTTCTTGCAATACAGCCAAGTTCTTTGTATTTTAGTTCGTTATCTTTCCACCACCTAAAATTAAAATTAACTAAGCTTTTACAACCGCAACCGCACTTATGGAACGGCGGTTGCGGTTACGGTTGCGGTTGTGAATTTTTGTGCGGTTGTAGTGCGGTTGCGGTTGCGGTTGCGGTTATTCGATCCATCACTAATATATATATATATATATATATATATATATATATATATATATATATATATAAAGTATTTTAAAAATATGTAAAATTGTATTCCGTATAATACAATGAACTTTTTTATCTCGAATTAAAATTCAACTCAAACAATTTAGAAACAAAGTTGGGGCATCGAACCTTGTGTTCAGAAAAAAACTGTAACAGGTATGTGTTTACAATTTTAAGAGTTGTTGGAATTCAAACTGAGCCAAACTATTAAAACTACGAACATTAATTTGATAATGGCTTTTACGTGGTACTAATTTCAATTTTAATCTAAGGACTGATATTTTCCTATCTCAGTCATTCATTCCCATTTCAGATTTTGTCCGAGAATGAGAAATTCTAAAGTGAGAATCACAAAGGAGGCAATTCTCAAATTGATCCATTACTGTTTCCAGTGTAGGATTCCCCAATTTAAGTTTGACTTTTCATACAAAATACCTCTCGAGACTATAATTACGTCACAACCCTCTCCTTCACACTTTCACAAATCAGAAAACCCTTTCTCAAATCTAGGATTCCTATTTCAAGCATTCCCACTTTCGAACCGGGAATGGGAATTGTAATCGAGACTATATATCCTTTTCAAGTTGATTTTATACATGAATGTTGGATGAATTGTACTTTTTTAACGATTTGAAATTATTATTTTTATTATTATTTTTATTATTATTATTATTATTTTCTCTCTCTCTTCTCTCTCTCTCTCTCTCTCTCTCTCTCTCTCTCTGTGTGTGTGTGTGTGTGTGTGTGTGTGTGTGTGTGTGTGTGTGTTAAATTTTATTTAAAATTTCTGGTAATTCTGAACTGAACTTCTAAATGTGCAATATTTTTTCTCTTAAACTTACAACATTGAGTTTCCAGATTAGAAATGGAATTAAATCATGGAGGATTAAACTTTTTCGCATCTTAATTTTAATTAATTCATTTATTCTCCACTCAAAGTTTTTAGCTTCTTCAAAAATATTTAGTGAATCATTTAGTTTTGTAAGTTCTTGTAACGAAATGTAAATACAGTTGATATTTTTGTCCGTATTTCAAATATTCTTTCATTCTCTGTTGGCGAGAATTTTCGAATTCCGAATTCCCTTAAAATTGCGTCATTAAGTTAAGTAACCTTCAGCAGATGTCATCTTCTTTCACTTTTTAGGTATGAAAACCATGTTGTTATCCGTTTATATATGTATTTTTAACTCGGAAATTGGTTCATTAAGGCAAATATGCAATTTTGGGGGTTTGTTCTCCCGAGAGAGCCAATTAGGCCTTGCCCTCAACCCCCAATTTATTTGGGGTTATCAAACGAGTAACGAATAAGCATAGACATAAAATTACTGGAAGGGAAAATGAAGAAAAGCAAGTGTAATTTAGTATAATATTTAAACGAGGAAAACGTTGTTTAAACAAAGATTGTCAAAAGAACGTAACCATTATTTACCTTAACACTTGTTCTTAATTTTAGTTCAGTTTTAACCCAGTCCTCATTTACGAAAAAAGGCGATGGATTTAAGACATCCGCGCGTTGACAGTGTCAACAAGTTCTGAAACTTTAACCCAGACTTTATTTACGTAGAAAGGAGATTGATTTAAGACATGCTTCGCGGAGGTAAAGCAATGCTGACAAGTTCTAACTTCAGTCAAAGAAGGCAAAAACTCGAGATAACTCGTGCATTCATTTATTTAAAATAAAAATGGTACTCCTAATAAACCACTATATTTGAAAATCACCTGTAGGAGTATAAAGCTGCGATCGGTTTATGGATTTAGTAGGAACACAATTTTTCAACCAGATGAAGACCTTAAAATAGGCCGAAAGCTATTGTTTATATGATGAATCCATTAACTGTTTGTGGCTTTATTTCTAAAATTAAGTTTCTCGCAATTGAAAATATTCGCATAATGTGATCCCTGATGCATATAGATTTTGGACCTTGTGTAATGAATTCATTTACATATTTTTGCTATGAGAACTAAAAATATGGAAATATGTTAGGTACAGTATAACAAACAAATCAGTCCTGTACAGTACAGTACTTTAACATCAGTTCGTTTGACTTGTCCCAGTTTCATATACATTGAAAATACATGCAGATTAGATTAGATTATACTAGGTTGGGTTCGGTTAGGTTAATTTAGGCTAGGTTAGGTTAAGAATAAAAAGAGAAGGTGCCGAGACGAAACCAATTGATAACTATTAAATTACTGGTGTCACACACTCCTTATAACTACACTGTGAAGAAAATCCCGCAAATTTTACAATAAAATGACCTGCACCAATGTTGCCAATAAAAAACTTAAAAATTAATCAAAATTTCAGATACTGTAAATCATTTACCCTAATACCAAAATTATCATCAAATTTACAGTTGCCATTATATATTTTTTCAATAGATTAGTAACAAGTATTACCATATATTTTACAGGAAACCTATTGAATTATTTACGGTGCCCAAAATTGTAACTGTATTTTTTTAATGTCTTTTTATTGGCAACTTTCCTGCCAGTCGTTTTACCGTAAAATTCATGAAAATGGTTTTATAGTTTATAATCGACTCGTGCAAATAACTGTTGATATAATTTATTTATTTATTTATTTATTTTTATATCTTCTACTTTATAAAATAACACCTTCTTCTCCACTCTTTTCCAAAAAAGTTCGCTTCCCGAAACCTGGAAGCCAAATACTTCCGTTCCCTTCAAACTTCCTGTCCTTGAATCCTTTTATTTTTATTTTTTAATACCAAGTTCCGAGATCACAGGTGGAAATCACGTTTCAGTTATTATGATTATTATTATTATTATTATTATTTATTTATTTATTTATTTAGATTTTTGCGGACAGAAATCTAATTGTTTCTGCTCAAATTATTATTATTTTTCTTTAGTCGTGACTACAGCCTTAACTTACCATAGGATCTTTATGAAGCTTCGTGGAAATTTTGGAAGTATGACCCTTTCTGAAATAAGTCCGAAACAGCTGATTACCACTATTTTTGACCATAGATCAATGTATCAACTCCAAAAATATTGTGCGCGCGAGTAAAAATTCTTCTTGAAACACAAGCTAATAATTTTATCTCAAAATATTGCTGTTATACTAATACTAGTATTGTCGGTTAGTGATGTAGCGGATGTCATTTTTTTCACATCCGCGGATGCGGTTGTGGATGAGGATGTTTGATTTCAACATCCGCGGATGCGGATGTCTACATTTTCGTTATTTTTTAGGATATATTCGAGATTTGTTGTGTTTAACGTATATAATAAGTTATTATATAGAGAGAGCTGTAGCTATAATGTAGTATAATTGATTAATTGTACAATAATTGCTGTACTTTTCTCTGAACATATAAAATAATATCAAGCATCTAACTAATATAGAAATCAATTAGTGAATTCGTCTGCAAATAAATTCGTTATATTTTGTTGAGTTTCAGCCACAATTAGAAACCATAATTGTGTTACCAGGATGCGGGACGTGAACCCAACTCAAATGCACCCCACCGACCTCTTTCCCCAACCTCCTCCACCTTTATAGAAAGAGATCTTTAATTAGCTTGATAACTATTTATATTAAGTTTAAAGTTTTATTAGGCATATTTATAAATGAGTAATTAAAATAAAGTAAACTAAGATGTTCATCGTTTAATGTTCAAACTTAATTATAGGAAGGTTATGCTTAAGGAACATTAATTTTTCTGCCTTTTCTGCTGCCAGTCTGTTTCTCTTTTCATCATATATTAATCCAGCACTGCTAAATAATCTCTCGCTTGGTACGTTTGTTGGAGGACAGGCTAAATGTTTCCTTGCAAGTTTACTCAAGTATGGATAGATATTCTGCGTATTTTTCCACCAACTAATAGGATTGTCACATACAGCCAGGCGTTTTTCTTGGTGATAGCTCTCGATCATTTTCACTACATCTTTTGACATCGCGTAGGTCTCGTCATTGCTGCTTGACTCAAGAAACTGAGAGACAGATTCTGTGATAGATTTGCTTGTTGAAGGTGTTGGTTCTGTCACTGAAACTTTTATTCTTTTGGTGGGTGTCGAAGCGACAGATTCAAGAGATTGAAGCTCTTCAACTGCTTTGCCAAGTGATGATTTAACTCGTTCTAATGTACTAGGTGAAAATAACTTAGCTTTGTAACGTGGATCTAAGTAGGTTGCAAGAGAGTAACTTCATACAAGAACAGCCTCTCGTCTTGTCGCTTGCATCACTTTTGCGCACAATGAACTAGTTCTATTAATATAGTAGAATTTGATAATTTCCGCTTATTAATGACATTTTATCTCAACGGTCCACATCCGCACGACATCCGCAGTCCAAAGTGCGGATGCGGGTGCGGATGCGGATGCGAGAAAATGTGCGGATGTTCCGCGGATGCGGATGCGGATGCGACCTACATCACTATTGTCGGTATTAGTGATTACTTCTAAAATCATCGTTTTTCAACGAATTGTGATGAAACTTAGCGGGAATGTTCAGAAAGTGCTTCAGGAATACGTACAACTGAAGCTGAAGAGTTGTTAAAAAATAGATGTTGTTCTACGAGCAATGATAACAAAAAATAGGCAGTGTGTGGGGGTCAGATTTAAAAAGAAATGCCTCATAAACTGCGTATAGTTAAGACATACCATATGTTTTTCTGGAAAATAGAGGAGCATATCTAAAATCTGTTTCGAAAACATTTAAAGTTTTATTCTTTTGCGATCTTTGGCGAAGTTTTTCGCACTTTGCCGGGATGCCCTGACATGATATATTAAGGAATTTGGTCGAAATGCAATAATTCCTCTTATCATTGCTCATAGAACAATATCTATTTTTTAACTATATGGCCGAGTATGGTGTCTGTCGAAAGGACTTACAGAGCCCTCAAACCTTAATATGTTTAAAATTTAAAATATTCATTTATAAACCCGTCAGCTTCAGTTACACGTTTTCCTGAAGTACTCTGCAACGTTAAAAAAATCATTAAAACGTCGAAATATAATATAAAAAAATGTATAAAGCAAACATTATAGAAAATTTCCTTCTCTTTACAATGGTAATGATTTTCTGTATATATTCTTTATAGTTTTTGAGTTATTTGCATTTAAATGACCACGGGTCGAAATCCACAAATTCGAAAAATATTCATAGCCAGTTCGTTACTGAAGTCACTTGACCGACATATATACCAATAGAAAGCATCTCAAAATCTCTATTAGATACAGTAATTTAAAATGTAAAATATTGTTTTATTAGAAATGAGTAAATACTCAAATATCAATTTTAAAAAAATTAAATGGTCATAAAATAATAAATTCTTAACGGAGCGAGTTTATTTCGATACTCTTACGTAGACCATGTAGAGCTCCATATATATATATATATATATATATATATATAGTAAAAATTTCAAGGTCATAACCTCTCTTAGTTTTAAATTGAGGACGTAATGAACATCATCTTTAGGTTAATTTTTGCAGCGTAGGCTAAAGGCAGAATTTTTTAAAATTTCGTTGGGGACAAACACTCATAGACATTCAAACACAAAAGTCACATCTTTCATATATATATATATACCATTAGAATGGTCTGATAATTTACTATAAGACAGAATTAGTTAAAAAATATGATTTTTATTTTCTAAATGTTTAATAGTAAAGAAACTTTAAATTCTTATAATATATGAAATAGACGACGGAGGACTGAATTTTCGGACCACCTGAAGATCAGGGCCCCCAACCTTCTTTAGTTAGCCTTATAAAGCTAACTAACGAAAATATCACGACCTAACCTAACCAATCGTTAGGTCAATTGTACGCCTTTGACGATTAGTTAGGTTAGGGCGTGATATTTTCGTTAGTTAGCCTTATAAAGCTAACTAAAGAAGGCTGGGGGCCCTGATCTTCAGGTGATCCTTATAAAGCTAACTAAAGAAGGCTGGGAGCCCTGATCTTCAGGTGATCCTTATAAAGCTAACTAAAGAAGGCTGGGGCCCTGATCTTCAGGTGATCCTTATAAAGCTAACTAAAGAAGGCTGGGAGCCCTGATCTTCAGGTGATCCTTATAAAGCTAACTAAAGAAGGCTGGGGCCCTGATCTTCAGGTGATCCAAATTTTATGTCAGTCTGTAGGCAATCATCTCTTATATATATGGTATGAAATTCATGTATATACCTTACATAATTATGTATTGTTCTATTAACTTTTGGAGAATAATGTTCGTATGAACCTGAAGTTTTAGACTTTTTTCAGGCATAAATTGAAATTTGCGAGAAAATTCCTTCGCGGAGACCAGTTTTTTTTTATACAGGGTAGGCCATGAAAAGATGACGGTTTCTCTTTTGTCGCATGTGAGCTGGAAATTGGAACTGCAAGAAATATACTGGTTCAAAACAAGAAAGTGCTGTCTTGGAATAAAAATTTCACTAACTTCTCAGACATGGCTGATAAGACTTATTTGACTAAGAGCAAAAGAATAAAGTGGTTCTACTGTATACAGAACTCAAAAGTGTACCATATTAAAGACCAAGAAGATTTCTATCATATTACATACATTTTAATCTAAGGTGTTAGAATTGTTTTTAACACCCGATAAAAATATTTATATAGCGAGTCGATAACGGAAAGTTATATTGAACACTGAAAAATTTATTATCTCTATGAAATTCTGTAAAATATTTCATATTCAAATGCGTGAAAAGTGAAAGCCGGTACTGAATTGGTCCCCCTGTAATAACTTTTTATTTATGACTGGTGCAAACTGGTAATGTTTCAGATACGCGCATTCAAAACTTAACCCTATAAAAATTTCCGTCGTTAAAGGATTGATTAAGTGTTACATTTGATAACGATAATCTATACTATAATAAGAGAGCTGTCCGTCCGTCTGTCTGTCTGTCTGTCTGTCCGTCCGTCCGTCACACTTTCAGAAATTGTGAGACAAAATTGAGAAAAAAATTCAGAAATTGTATTACGGGCGGAAATGTGAAGCTCAAGATTTTCATGACTATGTTATTTTTTGTAGTTTAGCCTGTCTGTTTGTGAAATTTATCCCGGGCAGTAATGGGGGAAGGGTGGGGGTGGGGGTAATGGGGGAGGGGTGGGGAAATGGGGAGGGGTGGGGGTAATGGGGGAGGGGGTTAGCCCCAAAGTTGCATGAATGGGGGTGAGGAGGTTTTGGGATACCAGATTCAGAAATGTTGACACAATGTGAAGCTCAAAATTTTCACGGCTGCGTTCTTTTCTGTAGTTTAGCCTGTCTAACCGTCAGCGAAGCGACGGGAACTGTACTAGTAATAATGATAATGATGATAAGCTTTATTGGCAGGATATAAATCACGTAAAATAGTACAATATTCTTGAAAGTAATAAACGATAAATCAAACAATAATAAATTTACAAACTACAAAATAGGACCAACCAAAAGTTTTGGTAGTTTGATAAGGTTTAACTTACGCTTAACCAAACCCAACCAAACCTAACCAAACCACATACTGTATATACGAGTGTGTGTGTATATATATATATATATATGTGTGTGTATATATATATATATATATATAAATATATACAGTGTGTGTGTGTGTGTGTCTGTGTGTGTATATATATATATATTATATATATGTTAAACACAGACCGTGCATGGAACAAGGAACTCTTCTTGGAAAATTAAATCCACTATAGTCCGAATAAGTAATGGTAAATGACAAATACCATAGTTTTTCTTTTTCATGATGCTAGCCCGACGTGGGCAACGGGTCTCTCGCAAAGAGATCACATAAATATAGCTTCCATCACCAGCTATCTGCAAAGCAGACAGGATCCAGCTTTGCAGATAGCTGGTGAGGGAAGCTATATTTATGGAATCTTTTGCGGGAGACCCGTTGCCCACGTCAGGCTAGCATCATGAAAAAGAAAAACTATGGTATTTGTCATTTACCATTACTTATTCGGACTATAGTGGATTTAATTTTCCCAGAAGAGTTCCTTGTTCCATGCACGGTCTGTGTTTAACATATAAATTTCTCAGGGGACCATTCTGAGTTTGTGTATATATAATATATATTTTTTTTATTGGGGTTGTTTAACCTCCTTCGCAACATCTAAGGTCATATGACGGAGGGGACCTACAGCTTTACGTGGGATCCGAACCAAGGGTCGCTACATAATCTGGGCGCGGAGGATGGTCTCCCATCCAACTACTACCCAGACCCAATGTTGCTTAACCTCGCTGATCTCCGGGAAGCGGTGAATATATATATATATATATATATATATATATATATATCTGGCCTTAATCTAACGTAACGAAATCTAACCAAGCCAAATATAACCTAAACAAACCTATAAATAACTATTGTAACCTTGCCTAACCCCAGTACTGTTTAGAGCTGGGTGGTGAATATACCTTTCCTTTCAACCTTTCAAATGTTCCGTGCGATGATTCCTCATTTCACGAAGGTCAAGCTTGTCGCCCCTCCTCTCGAGTTGGCCTGGTGAAATAGTGAGTTGGTTTCTTGTACCCTCCACCTCACATAGCCAGGTACGCCCGACTCATCAGGGATTGTTCTGAGCCAGGCGTCTAATCTTCTTTTGAAGATGTCCACCGCAACGCCACTCGTGTTCCTTAGGTCTTTGGGCAGCTGATTAAACAGACAGTGAAGGTCCTCTCACAACAAAACTATTGTCTTTCAGAGTTAAGGATGTTCCCTGTCTAGCTTTTAATTTGGGAACACGACACATTCTTCCTTTTCTACTTTCCACTGTTGTTTGGGGAGTTACAGGGTTCAGAGTAAGATTTTTTGCCACCACGTGGTTTCGAAAATTTTCCAGAGAATTCTGGACTCACCGAGGCTGTACTCTGCCTGCCTGACGTTACTTCCCCACGCGCCGAGCAGTATTTAAACGGTGTGCAGGAGAGAATTCTCATCAATTTTTGCCCGGTAAAGGGTGGGTAAAGTATCTTTACCTGCATTATGGCTGAAAGAAAGAACTGCTTCGACGTCACCCTCAAGCATGGAAACGCCTAAGAAGACCAGAAAGTCATTTCTGTTGAGCACGAAACTGAATGTTCTTGACCGCTTCGATAAAGGAGAACGTGCCGTGGACATCGCTGCTGCTCTGGGTTTACGGCGACGACTGTGAGAACCATCCAGACATTAGAAGACAAAATTCGTGCTTCTGCAGAATCCGCCAATCGCTTGAGCTCTGCCCGGACTATACGATCAAGACCTAAGGCTATGGAGACAATGGAGAAACGGCTTGCGCTTTGGATGGAAGACCAGCATCAACGGAACGTTCCATTGAACCTGGCCGTTGTTTCTGCCAAAGCCAAGAGCCTTTATGACGACATCGTGGAAGACTCGGGAGAATCAAAGCCAATCACAGATGGTTCAATCGATTTAAAAAACGTCAGAACTTCCATAACCTCAAGCTTACCGGAGAAGCAGCGAGTGCCGATACCGATGCAGCCGAAAAATTCGCTGAAGAACCGTTGAAGGTCATTTAGGAAGGTGGATATTCTTCGAGACAAGTTTTTAACGTGGATGAGACGGTCTTGTTTTGGAAGCGTTTGCACAATCGCACTTACGTGACACGTGAGGAGAAGGCATCGGGCTTTAAAGCAGCTAAGGATCGGCTCACGTTACTCCTGGGCGGGAATGCGGATGGCGACTTTAAGATGAAACCTCGATACGTCTATCATTCCCAGAATCCACGCGCTCTAAGAAGTTTATCCAAGAGTCATCTTCCGGTACATTGGAAAGCCAATAAGAAAGCGTGGGTTACTGGATCGATTGGAAGAAATGGAACAAGAAGCTGACGAAGAATTAGGTGAAGAGGAAGCAGAATCTGCAAATAATTCTGTTCTGAATGCGTTCTTCTCTACTTCGAAGACTTAGTCTCGTTCTGTAGGTAACTTAATTTTGAGTCTTCTGTATATTTTTGTAAATATATTAGGTTTATTATATTTAATGTATAACGTATAGTTTTTCTTTATTTTGTGCTCCCTTTATATTTTTTGTAATAAATAAGTTTTATATCCTGTGAGTTTCCTTGTCCGTGAACGCATCCTCAATTATAATAGGTTTCTATGGTAAAACGACGTCCGCTTAACGTTATTTCCTATGACGTTGTGATTTTCAGGAACGCATCCCCGACGTTAACCGGGGACTTACTGTATATATATATGTGTATATATATATATATATATATATATATATATATATATATATATATATATAAATAAAGAACGACGCTTGTGTAGAAGAGCGTTCGCACAAGAAGAGAAAGAACGAACAAATGAAAAACGAGGCACCTCCCACGAATCGAACCCGGGATCATCCAATTGCCGGTCGGACATGCTATCCACTACACCTCGATCCATTTTTGCGTCTAGCAAAAATAATTTCAAACATAAACCCCGTTGAGTCGTGGGTTCGAGCCCCAATGCTGCCGAGAGTTGGGTGGTTGTCCTTGGTCTTTTTTACGTACGTGAATAAAAAGAGCGCAGCAGAAATCTTCACCATTTTTCCTTCCAGCAAAAATAATTTCAAATATAGATTTTGGGGACTTCCACATTAACTCTCTTTTAAACCGTTGTAACATTAATAACAAATAGATGCTCAGCGAGCGTGAAGGACATCCTCAGAATACGTTTTTCTAAGATGATTATGAGAAATAAGGAGAGCAGAGCAGAAATCTTCACCATTTTTGCTTCCAGCAAATATAATTTTTAAGGCAGTTTAGCGTTATTCTACTCAAGTCATGTTTTAACTCAACGTAACATTAAAAAAACGATAGAGGGTCAGGGCCCACCCGAAGCGCGCCCCCTCTAGATATTCTTATTATTATTATTATTATTACTAAAACTTTCAAAAATGTAAATATAAAATTCGGGAGCAGTGGGAGATGCCCACTTAGGGGGAGGGGACGTAGAGCTTAGGGAAAATAATCATCTTCCATAAAAAATTAGAAAAATATGTAAAATCTGAGAAACTTTTTTCCAAGTGAAAAAATCAGTGTAGTGGTTAGCATCGCTGACTACGAATCCATCGGCCTCGGGTTCGACCGGCGACGGCAGGCGGCGCTCAGCTCACCCGGGTGATTACCCTTTAATATAAAAAATTGGTTGGTAGATAAATGGGCATCCTGGGTAGCCTAGTAGTTTAGACGCTGGGCTCCCGATCGGGAGGTCGTGAGATTAAATCCGGACGAGGACTTTGTACTTTCTGATCACCCGTGGTGGATCGGGGTTCGGATTTCACTTTAAGCTGCGGGTCTAAGATGGATCAACAAGCTTGATGTTCGTCGGAATGAACAATTCGGGCGGAAGCAAAACCAAGATTACCACGGTAATTTTACAGATGACTTTATTTCCTGTTTGTCGTAATTTTATCTGTTAGTCTGTCTTTCAATGAAATACCTGTGTTTGCTTTGCATTTGTTCATTTTCTTATGTTCAGTTAAATAGATGAAATACAAACAACAGGTCTATTTCTTTGCTTTGTTTTAATTGCAACCATTAACGAGAAACCGAATTTTCATAAGTATGAGGCTGCAAATGGATTCAAAATGTTTAACGTTTTAGATACCCGTTCTTGATATTCACTTTTCCGTACTATCCGTACTATCCGTACTATCTGTACTTTTCCGTTAAGTCTTCTGATGAGAATGATAAGTGTAGGGTCTGGTCAGAAGAAAGTTCAGTCAATTTATATTGCAAGTGTCCTGCTAGTTCGACATACTCTACCACCCTTTCGTTGAACGGATTAAGTATCCATCTCTTACCTTCTTCGGGTGAGAAGTAATCCTAGAGCAGTTTTTGCAGTTCAGAGATATGCTGCATCATTATTTCTTTCAGTCTTTGGATGTTCACCCTGGTTTCGTCCTAGATCTTCTCTATAATCTCTGAAGTCAGGAAACGACGTAAAGTTTCCATTCTCAAAAAGAGCAAACTAGGCCCTCGAGTTTCCTTATATACGTTTCAACATTATCTTTCATTGCAATGGCATTTTTCTTTCGTCCTTACACACTCGTATTCTCTTCACTGAGGTAGATGAATATATATATATATATATATATATATATATATATATATATATATATATATATATTATACACGACCTACATATTCAACAATCAACAGGATTCAAATATTTATGTTAGGAAGGGGTGCCGAGCACAAAAAGTTTGAAAAACACTGGTATATACAGTTTGGCTGGTTGTGCCATTTTAGGTGCTTCGTCCACCAGAGGGCGCTGAGAAGAGCGATAACGCCACCAACCAAGAAAAATAAGTCCCCTTTGAAATGAGAAATGGGGCGAGTCAAACACATTTTACGCAGCGGTCACGTCACTGCCCCTCTGACCGTTTTTCTCACACTGGCTTAGGACAATCCATGGCTGGGTTTCCTGGTTAGAACGTACATAGACGCTCCCTTCGAGAAATTAAAAAGCAATTTTTCTTGTTTTTCTGAAACATTTATTGTAAATGTTGTAGAAAACAACAATGAATCCGACAATTTTATGGAGTTTTGATCACTTTTGGGGGATAACTTTTCTATATTTTGGTAAAAGTGAAATTTCCAAACAATTCCAAAATAGTTGTTTTCAAAAGTTTTCCTTAAATTTATATTTTACGATATTTATTTTTATTCAAAATGAAAACTAACATCAACATAAAAATAATATGTACAAACTAAAGCTACAATTAAGAATCACGGATATAAGAATATACTTCCTTTAAGAATCACTTTTATTATTATTATAATTATTATTATTATTATTTTAATCCTAAATGTGATTCTTATAAGCGTTTTTGATTATATATATATATATATATATATATATATACACGACCTACATATTCAACAATCAACAGGATTCAAATATTTATGTTTGGAAGGGGTGGTTACCTCATTTTTTCATTTGTTCGTTCTCCCTCCTCATCTTGCGCGGAATGTCTTCTATACAAGCGTCGTTCTTTACGTTAATTATACTGCGTGTTCTTTGCAGTTGAAAATGTATATACAGGGTGATCCAGAGAAATGGGACCCAAAAGAAACCCCTGTAACTCTTAAAGTATAAGTCCTTTTATAAAATCATAAGCATCATTCGAAAGAGGATAGTTACAAGTTTGTACAGGATTGTATAGGTTTTGACAATACAAGACAAGATAAGATACAAAACAAAATAAAAGTGTTAGTTAAACCTAACCCTTCAAGATGACTGCATGGACTGTGGAACAGCTGCGTTTCATAACTGAGCAATATTATGAGCATGGAAGAAGTGTAGTTTCAGCTCAAAGATCTTTCAAGACAAATTTTCAGATGTCAAAATCACCTTCTAAGAGCTGAAACTACACTTCTTCCATGCTCATAATATTGCTCAGTTATGAAACGCAGCTGTTCCACAGTCCATGCAGTCATCTTGAAGGGTTAGTTTTAACTAACACTTTTATTTTGTTTTGTATCTTATCTTGTCTTGTATTGTCAAAACCTATACAATCCTGTACAAACTTGTAACTATCCTCTTTCGAATGATGCGTATGATTTTATAAAAGGACTTATACTTTAAGAGTTACAGGGGTTTCTTTTGGGTCCCATTTCTCTGGATCACCCTTTATATATATATATATATATTAGGGCCCTGCGAATCACAAATTTTTTTTAATCGAATCTCGAATCAAATCATCGCAAACAATTCAAATCGAATCAAATCTCGAATCGAATCAACTGTACACACACATATATATTAGTGTTTCTACACACAATTAGTAATAAGCATAAAATGAATTAAATCTTGTTGAGAACAAAGGACAAAGTATCATAAATCCTTCTGAAAAAAATGTATTAAGTATTTGATGATGAGGAGGAACAATGATATTAAAGTATGATAAAAGTGTTATTGCGCGAGAGATTGGTCTCAGTATATAGACTGAATTATAATCTAAGTATAAAGAAAAAGTGTTTATTTACGAAAGTGTTCTTCAAAACAACATCACTAATGTTGTTTACTGGACTTAATGGAGATTCGAAAATATCGAATCGGAGCTCAAGCTAACGAATCAAATCGAATCCTCTCTCCCGATTCGAAATCAAATCGAATCCCGAGGCTTCGCAGGACACTAATATATATACTCGTACAATGAATCTTTATTGATAAAAATAAATATTACAACACTACAATTTACAATATTATAATAATTTTTACAGAATATATTTATTTCTACTGGAGTAGCGCCCCAAAGCTTTAGGCTATATATATATATATAATTATATTATATATATATATATATATATATATATATATATTATTATTATTATTATTATCATAAAGTAAAAGAGTATAATATGTCCTCCGGCTAAAATTGTAAGCAACAAAGGTATTGTTTATTTTTTAGTTATTTATTTTATAAAATTTTGAAAAGGTAAAAACTGAAAATAAAAATGGTTTCAAAAGAAATTTTGTCAATAGTTTTAATACAATTGAGGATGGAATTAAGGGGTTGACTGCTGTTCTTATCTGGAAAATTTCCTCTTTTACGGAGCGATATAAAAGTTTTAAGATTTTTCAAGGTTAATATAACGACTTCGGTGAGGTAATAATATTATCGATAATGTGAGGCAATGCATCGATGCCGAAGTAAAAGGAAAAATAAAAAAATTAGGTAGTTTTCGGTAGAGATTTAACGAAAAGCTCTTTAATCTGGATTATTTTATACTGTATGCTAAAAATTCCATAAATGGAAGGCAAAAGCATATTATTGGACTTTGTAAGCCATATTTTTATATACCGGTATCCGAATCAAGATTTGGATTTGCATAATTTGACTGTATCTATTCTTATCTGCATACTCTGTCGGGATTTAGATGGTAAGGAACATTGTGTAGGTAGATGAGCGAATTAAAAATTCATTTTCCTCAGAAATTTAGATGAAAATTACAATATTAATATATATATATATATATATATATATAATATATATATATATATATCAACGGTGGCCAAACCCCGGCTCGCGAGTCGCATGCGGCTCTCGAGGTTGTTAACTGCGGCTCGCGAGACAATTTTGGTTTTTATTGTATTTATCATAAAAGACAAAATTCATAATACAAATATAATTTTTTTTTCACATAATAAAAAAATATGAAAAAAAAAACAGAAAAATTGAATTGACAATAAAATGCGTCATGCGTACTACAATTTCTTTTGCGTGACAGGCACTAAGAGGGATAATTACGTAATTAACACCAATCCCCACTCACCAGTGTCCAGTACCCCTCGAGCTACCCTGCGGGCCGCGTGTAGTAACGAGTGAGTGTGTTTTAAAATTGGCTTCTAAGATCAAATAGTGGCTATTTTTCTCAGCTATGCAAGTGAAAGTTATACAACCCCTTACTTGATTAAAATGACTGAACAGACAAAGTGTCAGAAACGGAAAAATGAAGAAGAAAATAGAGTTTTTAAACAGGAGTGGGAAAAGAGCTTTGCCTTTACTGTTAAGGGTGGGAAACTTGTGTGTCTTATCTGCCACGTGGGGCCAGGGGCGGCTCGTCGGTAGGCACTGCGGAACTTTAGCACCCCTAAATTTTTTATTTACAATTGAAATAATCAAGAAGAATATAAGGATGAGCTCATGAATAACTTTTTCAATAACTTTTGAAACTTTTATTCATTGCTCAATGCTCATCCTTTTATTTCAGTAATCATTTTCAACCTCTCATTGGAACTGCGCGCTAACAGCACCAGATTTCAGCATTAATTGCTCGCGATGCCGGAAAGGAACTCCAATGCTTTGTTGCCATAGACGCATAGAGAGAGAGGGAGTCTGCCTCTCTCTCTATGCAAAGTCGCAGCTGAAAGTGAGTCGAAGCACTGCAGACAGCGCAGTTCCTATCTGTTCGTTGAACGCGGTGAATGTGTTGACGTTTCGCTTTGCTTATACTACAATTAATTCATTTAATTCCATTTCTAACGGTGATTAGTAACAATAGTAATATTTAACATTTTATTTGATAGATTTTTTTATTGGCTTAGTGATTTAATTATGTATTTGGTGATTATTTCTTGAATTTTTTCCGTAATTTCCGTTTCTTTTTTGAAATTTGATTCAGCCATGGCTGCCATGCCCATAGAAGTGAGTCAAGTGAGTGTGACTAAAATACAACAACTTAATTTTTCACAATTATCTCTTCAAGAAAAAATTGGTATTAAAAGAGAAGGTCGTCCTACGCCGGAAATTCAAATATCTCAGCCAGGAATAAGTAATAATAAAAAATATATTCGTAGTTTTAACCCAGAATGGTACCAAAAGAAAAGTTGGCTTTGTGGTTGTGAAGTAAAAAATGCATTATTTTGTTTCCCATGTTTATTACTGGGAGGTGATTTAACGTGGACAAAAAACGGCTTTACAACTATAAACAAAATGAAAGAAAAAACTGAAAAACATGAGTGTTCAAAGAAACATATCGATAATGTGATTTCGTTATCGCTTTTAGGAACTGTTAATATTAAAGAAAAACTTAGTGAGGCCTATAGACTCTCCATTATCGACCATAATAAAAAGGTTACAAAGAACCGTGAAATTTTGTCGAAAATAATAGACTGCATTAAATTTTGTGGAAATTTCGAAATTTCTTTACGTGGACATGGCGAGAAAGAGGATTTAGAAAACTCAGGCGTATTCAGGGGATTAATAAATTTTGCTGCAAAACTAGATCCCGATTTAAAGAATCATTTAGAAAGCAATACAGTCTTCAAAGGTGTTTCAAAAACTATTCAAAATGATATTCTCGACTGTTTGCTGCAAATATGTCGCGATCAAATAAAAAAAGAGATTAAAGAAGCTTCATTCGTAGCCGTCATGGCTGATGACACTACTGACGTTTCAGAATACACACAAATGGTTATTGTTCTGAGATATGAGCTAAATGGAGAAATTTTTGAGCGCTTTTGGGGGTTATTCACTCCGGAAAATCAAACAGCAGATTGAATATCTAAGTGTATTCTAGTTCAACTGAACATACTCCTCGAAGAAGATACACAAAAATTGATTGCTCAGACATTTGATGGCGCTAATGTCATAAAAGGCAAAAAAGGTGAAGTTCAAGTAAAAATAAAAGAAATTTACAATAATGCGCATTTCATTCATTGTTATGCTCACCAACTGAACCTGATAATGAAAAGTGAAGCAAGCACTACCCGAAATTCGAGAATATTCTTTTCAAACTTTTTGGCCGTACCTACATTTTTTTCTAGGTCGCCACAGCGTTTCTCAGTTTTAAACAAGCATATGAACAACCGAATACCTCGTCCATCCTCTACTAGGTGGAATTTTAATATACGCACTGTAAACTGTTTATGAAAATTTTGAATCCTTAAAGAAATGCATTGAGGAGATACAGTCTACATCCAACGCAGATCAAACTATTTTGAAGCAACAGGAATTTTGCACATTTTGAATAACGAAAATTTCGTGTTTTGGTTGAAACTTTTTCATCAGATGTAAGAAGTTTCAACCAAACACGAAATTTTCGTTATTCAAAATTCATGTAGAAGTTATTTATAATCAAATGCAATCCCGACAAATTGATGCATTTAAAATACAGGAATATATTGCAACCTTTAAAACTGCCATTTTGAAAATTAGAAATTCAAAGTATTGTGAAAATCCTTCAAACACACTTGTGATTGAAGCAAAAGAAGTGTATGACTGTGTATGTGTTGACATAAAGGAGAGATATTCCTTCACAAATCAATTAGTAGCTGCAAAATTGTTCAACAAAGAAAACTTCGCTAGTTTTAATAAGAAAATGCCCCTGGAAGAAGTGACAGCGACTATTGAGGCATATCCCTATGATTGAAAAAGAAAAGCTTCTTACGGAATTACAGGTTTTCTGCAGTAGACCTGATATGCACAATTATGGCAATTTAATTAATTTATTAAAATTCATCACAGAAAATAATCTAGCAGATGTGCTTTGCGAACTTACAAAACTCATAAAAATCCTTTTGACAATTCCTATGACTACATCAGAGCCAGAACGCTGCCACTCAACGTTGAAAAGAATAAAAACATTTCTAAAGAGCACTATGAATCAAGAACGACTAAATGCAATGATTTCAATGGGGAAAAGCATCATCAACATTACTCCAAATTTCAATGAGAAAGTTATCGACCTTTTTGCTCAGAATAAAAATAGAAGAATGGACTTCATTTCTAAATAACTTTGCAATTGAACCTGAAGTACCTGGTAAGTGCACAATTACTTATTTCATTAGTACCATAATTACTTATTTCATAACTACCTTATAAATACCTATATATAATACCATGATCAATGATACAAAAAATGTTCAAAGCAGCTCATTCCCATTCTTAGAGACAGCACCCCTAGAATTTTTAGTCACGAGCCACCACTGCACGTAGCACTCAATCACTTTAAAGCCAGTAACTTAAAGCGTCATCATGAAACTAACCATAAAAAATTTTATTACGGAATTTCCTCCCAAATCAGAATTGCGGAAGACTAAGTTAACAATGTTGAAATCTAGCCTAGTTGCCTAACAAACTGTACTTTCATCATTGTGTAAGATAGCTGACTTAACTACTGAAGCTAGTTTTGCTATGGCATGGAATATTGCTCGTGCTCAACTTCCCTACAGTAGTGGAGAATTTGTGAAGAAGAATATTGCCGATGTTACTGCAATTCTCGCTCCAGATACACAAAGCTTCGAGAACAAATAGCAAGTATTTCTATTTCCCGCCACACTACAGAGAGACGTATTTCCCAGATCAGTGCTGAAATTACATGCTTGTTGCAGAGTGATTTGAAGAATTCTGTTGCATTCAGTTTGGCCCTCGATGAATCCACAGATATTAAAGATAACCCTCAACTGGCGATATTTGTTCGTTATGTTACTGGCGATGGAAATGTGAAAGAAGAACTCTTGGACTTAATGACCCTAAGAGAAACCACCAGAGTGGTTGACAAAAAGAACGCACTTGACGAGGCATTATCAAATGCTCAAGTACCATTGAATAAACTTGTTAGTGTTGCAACAGATGGAGCACCAGCTATGGTAGGACAAACTTTATGCCTAGTTGGGCTCTTGACACGCGATCACAAGTATCCTGTGTGTCTCTTTATTCACCGTATCATTCACCGTGGTCATTTGGTAAGCAAGTACTTTAGGTATGACAGTGTTATGAAATGTGTTCTAGAAATTGTGAATTTCGCACCGAGCGTTTAGAAATTTTATCGAGGAGCTGGATCTTCAAGATAAGCCAGATGACCTTTCATTCTACTGAATTGTAAGGTGGTTATCAACTAGTAATCTCCTGAATAGGTTTGTTGCACTGTTGGAGCCTATCATTGATTTCTTGAAAGAAAAGGGAAAGTCATACCCACAACTAGAAGATCACGAATGGGTGCAGGATCTGATGTTTTTTACTGATGTAATACAACACCTTCAAAATCTAAATTTGGCACTTCAGGGAAAGGATAAGGTCATTTCTGACCTTACACAGACAGTTTTCAGTTTCCAGAATAAAATAAAGCTCTTCCAAAAAGATCTAGTAACAAAAAAATTTGACCCCTTTCCCCACCTGAAAAACCGAGCAAACACTTTTCCTGATATTGAAATAAAAGATAGTAAATGGGAAGAATACAAAGGTAAATTAGAAGGACTAATTGATGATTTTTAGTTCAGGCTTGATGAACTAAAGAAGCTAAAACCATGCTTCGAATTTCTTGTAAATCCTTTCCTGATTGATGTCGTCACTCGTCAACGATGGCTGTCCTGTTACCACACCTTTTGTTACGGAAGCTGCTTCAATACAAACAGAATTTTGGAGCTACAGGAGGACGTGGGTTTAAAGTTGATACATAAAAGCTTATCTGCAGTTGAGTTTTGGAAGCAAGTACCAGAGACAAAGTATCCTCACCTCAGGAAAACCAGTTTCAGACTTATCTCAGTTTTTGAGACAACTTATTGCTGTGAAGCACTCTTCTCGGTAATGAAGTTTGTAAAGTCAAAACAACGTGCTGCCTTCACTAACGAACACCTGACTGAGCTTCTTCATACCGCCTTAACATCACATCAGCCAGACTTTAAAGCATTAACAGCCAAAATGAAGACCCAAACTAAGCCTTCTACAAGCAGTAATTAAACAATTTAATAATGTGAGTATAACTATATGTATATGTATATGTTTTTAATAATTAAATTCTTTTTAAAATATTTTGCGGCTCTCGTACATGTGGCTCTTGGGTCCAGGAAACTTAGCCACCCCTGATATATATATATATATATATATATATATATATATATATATATACTCAAACCGTGCATGGAACAAGGAACTCCTCTGGGAAAATTAAATCCACTTTGGTCGGAATAAGTAATGGAAATTGACAAATACTGTAGTTTTTCTTTTTCATGATGGAAGCCCAACGTATGCAATGGGTCACCAGCATGAAGAGGTCCCTGTTGGATGCACGGTCTGCGTGTAACATAAAAGTTTCTCAGGGGACCATTCTGAGTTGCAGCATATATATATATATATATATATATATATATATATATATATATATCGTTACCCTATAGCAACAGTCGGCATACAAATAGACATTTCTCTGCACATTCTTATTTCGTTTAATCATACGAACTTAGATGGAACGTAACTAATGATGTATAATTGGGGTTATGCATATCAGCGGTTGGGTAATTAATGTATGTTGGTTTCTTAAGAATGTTTTATACTATTTTTAGATGTCATTCTGATCAAGGTTTCAACTAGAAAAGGATAATTACAAAAGGTTGAAAACAGATAACTCTAAAACTCTAGATGTTAATTCTAAAGCCAAAATTCAAATGCACACACACACACACACACACTAATAAATATATATATATATATATATATATATATATATATATATATACACGAGGGCCACTCAATATATTTTGCCCCACCTTTTTTTTCTTTCCAAGTTTCCTTGTAAGTTACAGAAATTTTGTACACAAGTAGTTACATACCTTTTTTACAATTTTTTATTTTTCCACATAGTTTCCATCCTTTTCAAGGTGACTCAATATCCCCTCTGTTGTTTGTAATGGCGCTAAACCCGCTCAGCCAACTAATGAACAACCTAAACAAAGGCTATGTGCTGAGACCAAGGGAAAAAAACAGCCCAAAAATATCGCATTTATTTTACATGGATGACCTAAAACTGTATGCCCCAAACAAAAGCGAGCTAACAGAAGAGGTCAGGGGGGTAAAAAAGTTCTCAGATGACATCCAGATGGAGTTTGGTCTCGATAAATGTGCCACTGTCACACTAAAGAAAGGCAAAAGGTGTGAATCGGAAAACATCAGGGTGGACAACATCGTGATAGAAGAGCTAGAGCAAGAGGCTACATACAAATATCTGGGGATGGAAGGATCTGAAAAGATGGAGAATGACATCATGAAGGAAAGACTGCGGAAGGAATACTCAAAGAGAATAAAGCTAATCCTAAAATCTCACCTAAACAGTAAGAATAAGATCCTGTCCATAAACTTACTGGCGGTACCTGTACTGTCATACAGTTTTGGCATTATTAACTGGACCCAGCAAGAAATCAACAAACTGGATACGATCACCAGGAAATTGCTCCATGCGCATAAAATCATATACAAAAACCAATGCACACCAAGGTTATACCTGCCAAGGAGGGTCGGTGGATTAGGGCTCGCACTAATAGATCAAGCGCACAAAGCCACAACAATAGGATTAGCACAGTACATAAAGGAAGGAGAGGGAAGGCTAGTGAGATTTGTAAGAGACCATGAACGTGAAAAGCCTCAAACAACATCACTCTCAAAAAAAGCAAATGACTATCTAGCAGATGCTGGCATAGGACCTGAACAGCTTGAAGACATCGCAAATAAACCTCTCATGGAAAAAATAACCACCATCAAAAGAAGATATAACAAGAAAAGATCAGGAGAAAAGGAGAAGAACTGGGAAGAGCACAAGTTCAGCAAAGTATACAAAGAGGAGGTGCTGAACAGAGTGTATATAGAGAGGGAGAAAACTGTGGAGTTCCTGGTAAGAGGGGCACTGAGACCAGAGGACGAACGACTGGTAATAGCAGCACAGGACCAGGCATTTCGAACAAACTGGTTCAAAAAGAACATCGAGGGCAGAAATAAAAGCGAGATGTGCAGACTGTGCTCAAAGAGCCCAGAGACTGTAAGTCATATACTGTCGGGGTGTGAAGTACTCCTGCACAGAGGAAACTACACAGACAGACACAATGCAGTCTGCAAGCTAATCCACTTCAAGCTGTGTAGGAAATACGAAATAAGGCTAGAAACTGAAAAGCACTGGGAACATATTCCACAAGGAATAGAAGACATTGACAAAGTGCTGCTCCTATACGATCACGAGATACCAACTGACATCAGGGTATCAGGATGCAGGCCAGACATAGTGGTGAGAGAGAAGGAGGGTAATAAGTGCCTACTGGTGGAAGTAGGAGTCCCTGCAGACTGGAATGTGGCCAACTATGAGAGAGAAAAGGTATTAAAATACCAGAGACTCAAATATGAAATTAGGAGAATGTGGAATGTGGAACCTGAGATCATCCCAATTGTAGTAGGGGCAACAGGAGCGGTAAAGAAGTCCACAGTAGAGTTCCTGAACCAACTGCCCATAAATGTGACGTCTGGAGAAATTGTAAGGGAGATATTAAGACACAGCACCTCCATCTTACGCCTAGTACTAGGCTGTACCTAAAAATTCCTTAGGGTTAAGGTTTAACCCCGGAAGCAAGAAACTCTCTCCATCTGGAGTAGAATTATAAAAAATGTAGAAAAGAAAAAGGAAGTTATCCCCTTCTGTCTCGTATCGAACCAACGACTCAGAAGCAATTTCTTTGTGATCTTCAGTCAGTTCGCGAGGAGCAAACAGTGAACACACTTTTGAGTATCCCAGTTGCTGAATTATCGTATTCACACTTCCTTCACTATTTCCTAGTTCCAGTGATAGCTCCTTGTATGTGACGCGCCGATTTGATCGAATGATGCTGTTAGCACATTGCACAGTGTGAGATATTACAGCCGATGCCGGGCGACCGTTGCGTGGCTCATCATCGAGGCTGGCTCTCCCTCTCTCTGGTGACCTCACACGTTTAGACCAGCGTCCAATTGTGCTTCGATCAACAGCAGCATCTCCGTAAACGTTTTGTAGACGTTTGTGAATATTTCCAACTGTTTCCTTCTCTGCGGTTAAGAACTCGATAACAGCTCTCTGTTTACGGCACTGTTAGACGCCATTTTCGAAACTGCGTTAACCATCGGTTTTATACAATGGCGTTTAAAAGCTGCTTTATACAAGGAGGGGAGGTTCAAACTGGAAAAATCCGGTTATGTGAATCGCAGAAAGTTCAAACTTACTGCCCAAAAGACACTTCAGCCTTATGGCCTATTATTTAGCTAAGAAAAAAGGGTGGGACAAAATATATTGAGTGCCCCTAGTATATATATATATATATATATATATAGGGGTGTTCGAAAAGTCCCTTCACCCCCTACAAAATGTACATATTGTAATACCAATTTTATTTTTTGTGTGATTAATTGTATTTATATGTGGTAGGTGTAATTTAAGAAACGAGTCACTAGCAACAATTACTTTAATTACAGTAAATACAGTTACTAATTACTAATGTCTGTATCGCTTAATTCATTAACAAATGACGGGCGGTATGGTTTCATGCCGAGATCTTTTGTCATGTGACCTCTCATTGTGGACACAGGGACTGCAAGTTCTTGTGATCGTTTCCGAAGCGATTTTTTTGGGTGAACAAGCCACCGATGCAATCACACCTTCACATTGTTCTGCTAGCGTTGTTGGTCTTCCCGACAGTGATTTGTCCTTGATGGAGCCAGTTTCAAACAGCTTTTCTTTCCCAGCGTAATACCGTCTTGTTTGGTGGTGCAGCCTTATTGAATCTTGTGTTGAAATCTTTCTGGATATCATGCATCGTTTTGCCAGTATGTAACCTTTCATGAGCCCATGTGCTCATCACTCTCCTTTCCTCCAGAGTGTAAGTAGACTAGTCTGCCATTGTTCACATAACTCTAATACCTACCTGGAAAAGAAAAAAAATGGTCAATGAATTATATATAAATACAATTAATCACACAAAAATAAAATTGGTATTACAATATGTACATTTTGTAGGGGATGACTGGACTTTTCGAACACTCTGTATATGCCACATTGCCCGCTGTACCCTTACACAGCAAAACAACCCTGAAACAACTTCTGAAACAACCAGAAGGAGACTGGGAGGGACGGGTATGTTACTAAGACCTTCCTTTGTTCTCCTTTAATGTGTATACTAAATTTGGTGCAGATTACGAGTATAAACGAACACACATCATCATCATCCTTATATATATATATATATATATATATATATATATATATATATATATATATATAATACTCATTAGAGATGAGAACAATAAATATTATCAGAGCATTTTGTAAAGAAATTTTACTGTAAATATGAATTATTAGTGTTGAGCAAAAGTTTTGATGCATATTTCATTTTATCATTTGCTTGTCACTCACACATAAAAAGTTATTATCTTTGATTTATTCTGTATTCTCGCTCTCTCTCTCTCTCTCTCCATTTGTTTCTCTTCTGCTATTCTTTCCATTTAGTTCCAATTTCTTTACAAATTGTTTTGGGAACACTTTTTTTGATAATCCTCTATGTTAATTTTTTTTCCCTAACTTTTTTTTATATTATTTTTCAAGTAATTCCCTAAAATACATATAGTGTTTCCTCTTTATAACGGCATCTTTGGTACCAAATTCATGTTGACGTTATATGGGGGTTGGCGTTATATGGGGGTTCATACGTTGTACAGAGCGGCTACAAAGTCCGTTTGCAGTGAAATTATAGCATATGTGTATGTTGCCCTTGTTTTTCCATGCAAAGGGGCTTTGTGGCCACCCTGTACATACTTTACATATATGCACATGATATTAATACGTACATATTTATCGTATGTAAATAAAATGAAGCCAGTGAAAGACTTGTGTTAATGTACAGTTGCGCTCATTATTCTTAGGACACTCTTGAGAACAGATAGCGACACCTGGCATATATTTGTTGTGCGTACTACAAACAGTGGTAACATTTTATGAATGAATCTGGGGTTTAGTGAGTAAGCGCTGATTGGTTGGTTGGCACATGGTGTTTGTCCAGTGTGTGTGTGTGTGTGTGTGTGTAAATGATGAGACATTATTCCTGTCCTTTATTAATATATCATAATATAGATATGGTCCTAACAGTGTTTGGCTGGCCGTGATGTAGTTAGCGGTGGTGTAGACACGGGTGACTGTGGAGTAAAGGGTGGTGCTGCTGATGTGACGTGCCAGCTCTTGAGTCATTACCAAATGTTTTTAGAACATAATTATTTCCATTCATCACTCTGATTTACATATTACTAAGGAAACATAAATGAATAATTAAATATAAATTCAAGAAGGGGATATATACAGTATTAACAAGGGGAATGTCAATGGTATGAATAAAACAATGTTCTTGTATCATATATTCTATCAATAAAAACCATACAGTGTTCATGATATCGACAAGCCTGTAATCCTCTATTTAACTGATATTTCAATGAATAAACACTATAATACATAACATACAATGCAACAACACGTGTTAAATATTGTCAGCAAGTTCAATTTACCATCTCCCAGATAAGATATATTGGATGAATGCAACTTAACACGTAAATGGTAGTTATGAGCTTAAAAGGAAGCCACTCTATTGCATCGTCATGTGTCTCACACACTTGCAAGAGTACTTTTCTATATTATGGTTTTACCAAAAGCGTCGTTGGAATTGCCAACTGAACGATAGATGAGCGAAAATATCAACTAGCCCATACGTCATTGTTTTCTAACGGGGTTCAGCGAAAAAAATTAAGGGTTCTGATATGTTGTGTAATAAATATTTAACATAACATACTGAAGCCCAGTAGTACAGAATATATAGACGGAACTAAGTTAGAATGGAAATAAAGGGGTATTTTGTAACAAGCAGTGAATAATGTGTTTATTATATTTGTTCGTAACGATACGTAATTGGTTTATTACATAGTTTTTCATCATTTTCTTACAAAACGAAGGGGAATAAAATGGATCGAGAACATCTGGGTTCCACAATATCTTACATGTTACTTACAGGGTCCATCGACCTAGAAAAGGTTGTAAAACACTGCCACAGATATATGCTAGACTTTGTAAGTATGTGATGGTTTGTGTAGCACAGCGGGTCCCAAAGTGGGGGTAATTTTGACATTTCCCGATGGTAAAAAGGAATTCCTGAAAATTGTTTTTTTAGTGTTCGTTTTGTGAAAAAAATTGTTTTTTCGAGTTAGACTGTTTAACTGTTTAGGTAGTGGTTGCAGTGTTACAAAAGACGAACGGCTACACCACGAGAAAAATTATAGGGACTTTCCGAGACTGACATGGTGTGTTCATAATAACGCGTTGGCTAAAGAAAAGCTAAAAATTGAATTTCTACCTACAGAACCTAGTTTAATCTAAATTCTGTGTAGGCACTGTATGTCAAATCCACAATCAACATCCTTATAAAGGAGATTAAATGAATTAGTACATATTTAATACGCAGCCATGCTATCTAAAAAAAGAGGCCATTCACTTATTACGCCCCGAGAAGCAGACTCACCTGAACTGAGAGTAGAATTCCTAAAAATGAAACAAGATCTTATTCTGAAGTTTGAGTTTGCAGAGAAAAAAATCGAGACATTTTGGACATAAGTGGATGGGGAGTATCCTTTGCTTGTTGAAGAGGCAAAGAAAGTGCTGGTGCCTTTTGCGACAAGTTATTGTTGTGAGGCAGGCTTTTCAACAATGATGGTCATAAAGAACACACTGCGAAATCGGCTGCACATTGAAGACGATTTACGCTGTGCCTTGAGCGAAACTGAACTCAGAATTCAGGCGTCAGTTCAGCAGAAACAGTTGCATACCTCGCACCAGACTAGTATTTGGTGGTGACGCATTCTGCTTGCTTCCTATGTAACGTTGTAGCCATTCTTTGACCAGTATCATATGTGTTTAACTTATACATAAGGTACTGTGTGTATATACAGGGCGTCTCAAAAAAATGTATACACACTTTAAATAATTATAAAGGCAGTGTTTATTAAAATACATTTCATTTTCAAAATGTAATAGAATCTACAGACATTATTTAATTGTTTTGTCAACGCCTGTTTTCAAACTGACGTCCGTTCTGGTCCAGGCACTGCTGATAACGCGAAGCAATGGAATCGCAAACATCACGAAACATTTCGTTTGGTATTTGTGTGCATTCTCGTTCAATGGCTGCTCTCAATTCAGCGACTGTTGCAGGTTTTATAGCGTAGACTTTGTCTTTTAAGTATCCCCATAAAAAAAAGTCTAGTGGTGTGAGGTCTGGTGAACGCGGAGGGTATTCTACGAAACCCCTTCGTCCAATCCACATCCACATCGTGCCAAGTACCACTCGCAATACTCCACTCTTCGGTCCGGATCATCATCATCTTCATTAATAGCATGGACTAATCTTGGAATGTAACTTTTCCATTGACAGCGCTCAAAATGCGTTGGACAGACGATTCTGAAATTCCTACCTCACGACTCGCTTGCCGCACAGATTTTCTTGGACTTTGGTGATACGTTTCCAGTACTCTTTCTTGCTTTGTGGGGCTTGTCGATGTCCGTGGTCTTCCGGAACGCTTCTTGTGGACATTCTGAACAGTTCCATCGGCTTCAAACTTATCTCTAACTCGAGTGATGGTAAGTCGCGTTGGTGGATCTGTTTGAAACTCCCTCCTAAACTGTCTTTGCACTTCAACTGCGTTTTCACACTTCCAGTAGCATTTTAGAATGAATTTCCTTTGTTCAAAGCTTAGTCTGACTGCCATTATTAATTCTAATGGGTTTAACTTGGAAAGAAAGAAACATCAATTGAGCTATCAGCTGTTAAAGTGTGTATACATTTTTTTGGGACGCCCTGTATATATATATATATATATATATATATATATATATATATATATATATATATACGAGTATTACGTTTATAAAATTTAAATAATTATTCTCATGATCAGTAAAATGTTTCCTGTGCTTTTTGCAGGGGGGTAATTTCCATTTGGCAATTAACTAAAAGAGGTAATCACCAAAAAGTTTGGGAACCGCTGGTGTAGCAGCTTAATGACCATTTTCCGAACTGTTCCCGCATTCCAACAATTCTACCTGACTTTTAACATATCACGTGACACCACATGACGTCATGACAGAGGTGTTAACAGGTATGGTGACTGAGAATAAGCTCACACTATTCCTGAGTCTCATCGAAGCAACTACTCTGCAGAATGGATTATCATCACCAGAAAATTGGTGAAAGGGGAAGAATGATCGGCATGAAGGAGAGCGGGCTGTCTCCAACTCAAATTGCAAGAGAACTTGGAATTTCTAGGAACGCTGTTTATATATGGTTGAAGAGGTGGCAAGAGGAAGGGAATCTACGAGATCATCGCAGAACGGGGAAACCTCGACTGGCAACTGCTCTGGATGATCGGAGGATCTGCGATGATGCCAAAGCCCATCCCTTTACCAATGATGTTGCCATAAGGGAACAATTGCAGCTTGATGTTTCGGCAATGACAGTAAGGCGGCGGCTACATGAAATTGGGTTATACCATCAAGCCAATATAGCCATCAAGGAGAAGTTAAATCAGCAATATCGAGAAAATAGACTTCGATTTGCTCAGCAAATGTTGACAAAGGATTTGGATTTTGGAGCCGAGTGATATTTACCGACGAAAAGACCTTTTCCTGTAAATCCCATGGCCGTCTTCATTGTTGGAGAAGGAATAATACTCGATATACTCAAGAGCATATGTATGACGAGGCACGTAGCGGTCATGTAACCTGTAACACGTGGGGATGGATTCATCTGTATGGTGTAGGAGAGCTCACCAAAATAGACGGGAGGTTTACTGCAGACCAGTATATAGAAATTTTCGAAGAGGTTATGCTTCCTTCTGTGCGTGCATATGCTCTACCATTTCCTGAGCGAATCATTTTTATGCAAGACAGGTCCCCAATTCACATAGCACGGACCGTCACACGCTGATTCTCTGAGAAAAAAAATATCGACCCTCTGGATTGGCCAAATAAGGGTTGTGATGTGAATCCCATCGAAAATATATGGGCCAATATTGTAAGTGTGTGGGAACCAGCGGAGGAACGAACATCGGACCAGCTTTTACAACACACATTTAGTGAGTGGGAGGTGCTGAGGAGGAATCATCACCTGGTATATAATCATATTGCTTCTGTACCACATCGACTGCAGGAAGTTAGACAACAACGGTGGCTGGACAAGATATTAAATTTGTTGTGTTCATGTATAAAATATCTCTCAAATACAACATGGTAATTATGAATGTAACACCTTTTCAAAATTGTCAAATATCATCGTTTAAGTGGCTCTATGTTTATTGATAGGAATCACTGTAATAGTTTTATTTTCTGTAATTCTCTCCTTTGAGGTGAGAGACCGCCAAGAGTCACAGCTGCAGTGGTTCAACACTTAAGTTGTAACATGGAACTTAATACAAAACAATTACATGCATTTATGTGCTGCCCTCATGCAAAACATTTTTCGTTTCTAAATAATATTTCTCTCAGTGACTGCTTATTACTATATCAGTGTGGCTGATCTAGAAATCGCACTTGCTCCGGATATAACAATGCCATACCAGTAGTATCCATTCAGCTGTCGTCAATTTGCCTATTGGAAGATATTCTAAGCAGTGACGTATGAAACGTACAGATACCCATCAATCTGGTAATGTTATAATGTTGTTAGAATTTAATATGCATCAAAACATTCATAAACCGCCTATATGTGTATTTATATATATATCAGGTTTTTGCTCTGTCTTTGTTATAACACGCAATAAAGCCTACTACAGCTCTGTTTTTATATGATACATTGAAACTTCAGTTCATTCAGGATGACAGGCTTGCCAGTACCATGAACACTGCCATCACGTCTGAAGGTTTTTTCTTAGTTTTCACAACACCATTTTTAATTCACTTCATTGACATCCCCTTTGTTAATACGTATCCCCTTCTTGAATTTATATTTAATTATTCATTTATGTTTCCTCAGTAATATGTAAACCACAGTGATGAATGGAAATAATTATGTTCTAAAGACATTTGGCAATGAGTCAAGAGTTGGCACGTGACATCAGCAGCACCACTCCCTGCCCCCACTGTCACCCGTGTCTACACCACCACTAACTATATCACGGCCAACCAAACACTGTTAGGACCATATCTACAGGGCCATTCAAAAAAGACGCAACAGTTTAAATTGCTTATATTTCGTAATATTGTTAACGTACAGGGATGATTTTTGTATTAGTTTACAGCGTACACTGGGAGTTTTGTTACCGCTTAGACCTAGTAGTCCAAGGCGCTAGGCGAACGACTCTTGTAGCCTTAAATGAATATTTTGACGATCGCGTCATCTCGAATCGCTTCCCTGAACGTTTTGCCTGTGGATGGTCTTGGCCACCATATTCTCCGGATCTCAACCCATGTGATTATTTTTTATGGGGATATCTGAAAGATAATGTTTACAGAAACAATCCTCTTACAATTAGTGAGCTGCAAGAGGAAATTTCATCTGTTGTCAATACAATCACTCATGACGTTCTACGCACAGTACTTGCCAACTTTCAACGTCGACTGCAAATGGTTTTGGATGCCGGTGGTTCATACATTGAACATGTTTTTCATTAAATAAAAACTCCAATTATACGCTGTAAACTAATACAAAAATCACTCCTGTATGTTAACAATATTACAAAATATAAGCAATTTAAACTGTTGCGTCTTTTTTGAATGGCCCTGTATATTATGATATATTAATAAAGGGCAGGAATAATGTCTCATCACACACACACACACACACACACACACTGGCCAAACACCATTTGCCAACCAGCCATTCAGCACTCACTCACTAAACCCCAGATTCATTCCTAAAATGTGACAACCGTTTGTTGTACACACAACAAATATATGCCAGGTGTCCCTGTCTGTTCTCAAGGGTGTCCTAAGAATAATGAGCGGAACTGTACATATTAATTTTATTTAGATTTCACATATTTTAATATAAGTTCATTTTTACAAAAAAAAAATTACATTTTACCAAGAAATTTCTTCTCTCCGTCGATCGAGTTTCAGACATCCATTTCCTTTAATAATATGAAACCTTTGATAATATGAATCCTTCTCCCTCGATGAATATGAATTATTTGATAATTTTAAATCCTTTTCCTTTGATAATATGAATTTTTTAATAGGCTGTCGAACGGATGTGCACGGAGTATTTCCAGATGGTGCTTGAGGGGTTCTTGGGGGGTCTTCTCGTTCATTCACTGCTCATTTTTAATAAAAAGACATTTTATTACAGGTAATTTTATGCGCAGAATTCAATTTTGGCCTTTCTTAAATGCGGAAATTAACCAAAACTAAGATATATAAACCGTAACCTAATTAATTAAAATAGAAAATAAATTATACCCACCTACAACCTAAATGAACGCAATATCTTCCACAAAAATCATACGGTATCTTGTTTCGAAAGTATACAATACCCTTTTCGTAAAGGTTAGGTAAGGTTAGGTTAGGTTAATTTAGGTTAGGATAGTGCAACGCACCTCTCTTAAATTACCTAAATAATAACATTTCTTTATAAAAAAGTGAGCAGTGAATAAAACCGAGATGATCCTCCGTGGGATACACGTTTTTCTTCCTTTCCATTTATTTTGAATGTTTTTCCATGAGAATGTGGGGATGCAAACGCTGAAATGAGTTGGTCAGGGGGTGGACGGCTCAGAAAAGGTTGGACAAACCTGCTGTAATGGCATACAATTCTCTCGCAGAGTAAAGAAAACCCTCTGTGACACCCTAAGCCCCACCCATTTCCGCGTTTGCCAAATCAGCCAACACGAAATACTTGAACATTGGTATCATCATGAAACAAACTAAACGAATATGTAATCTACGTCACGTCAGACAATGCCAGCATTCAGCATTTCTGTTCAAGTGGTTTTGGCGGTAAAAGCGGGGGATTTTCATGCGCTCGAATGATCTTTCGGGAATGAATTAGGTTGGCGGATGGCCGACAGCCGGGTGGCGATGCATCGGGTAATTAAGATGATGGGAAATCGGGTCTTTGGCGAAATATAGCGATAACCGGGGTTGGCGCTATATCGGGTGACGGAAGATCGCGGGAGCACTGTATATATGTTTTTTTTTAATTTTAACTTTAGTTTTAAGGTCTGTTCCCAAACTAGGTCATTCACTTTTTAGTTTTCGTCCAAGAATGAGAATTACAAATTGGAAATCTCAAAGGAGGCAATTCCAAAAATCGATCTATTCCCATTCCAATTTTAGGAATTGTCCTATTAAGTTAATTAGATTTTTCAGAAAAACTACCTCTCTTGGGCAAGTAATTACGTTACAACACCCTTTCTCAAATCAGGAAAATCTTTTCCCAAATCTGGAATTCTTACTTCAAGCATTCCCACTTTCAGGCTGCGAATGAGAATGGGAATGACATGATTTTGGAAAATAATTTTAATGAAATTCATAATACGCATTAAAAATTATGCCAAAATTGTCCTCGTCTCTACTTAAGCGGTACTTCAGCATACAATTAATTCCAAATAACTGAAAATTTAATTTTCTCAAGTACACCTATAGCGTAATTCATTAATATCAGATGGCGCTACGACAAATCCCTATAGTGACTTTAATAATTCAGTGGGGAGGGTCAGAAACTGTATGGCACACCGCTCAGGTGAAGTAATGCGACCCATCGCGCTACCTCCTACATTATTATTACCGACACCATCAGGAGACGAACCCCCGACCTCAGTGTCTTCACTTCGCTTATAGGAAAACGGTGTTACCCACTGAGCTACTGGCTCTGGTTACTGTAACTTTATTTTCTTGCGCTTTACGATCTTGACTTTGGGCGCTCAGTTTCGGAGATCCAAGTGTAACGCGTGGCTGAACTGCCATTAAGAATAGTTCGTTGCATTCAGGGAAAGGCATTCAACGCGTATAAGCACTGTCGCATTCTTAAGCGAATTAATTTCTAACAAGCTCCCAATGTTCAGATGTGTTTAACCTTAGAAGGCCAATGTGGGACCGCACACATAGCAACTAGTGCCAGGTCTACGTAACCTCATAATGGAAATTACATTTTTAGATTGAATTCAGCAATTTTTTGTTCCTAAACAACAACAAAAATTAACTTTCGTACAATAAGAGACATTATTTCCAGAAAAATAAATGTACTTCTATTGCATTTGGCTACGATGGTCTTCTACAGTTAAATTCCAGTATAATAACCTAATTTAAAACATAGTGTGGACGTAATTAAAAATTATTGGATCTTTTCCGTTTCATGTACTGTTTCCGATTTTGTTGAAAATAAGATATTGAATGTAGGTTAACTGAATGCCTGGTTAGGTCAACTGAATGCCGGTTAGGTCAACTGTACGCCCCAATCGTCAAGGGCATACAGGTGACCTAACCGGGTATTCAATTAACCTAACCGGACATTCAGTTGACCTAGCCGGGCATTCAGTTTACCTAACCGGGCATTCAGTTGACCTAACCAGGCATTCAGTTAACCTAACCTAACTTTTGAACCGCTCATTTCTCCAAAAAAAGACTTACATTTTTGAAATTAGCGTAAAAATCTACGGAAGTCTTTTTTTGGAGAAATGAGCGGTTCAAAAGTTATGTTTGTTATTAGGGTGGCCAGACGTCTGGTTTTAGGCGGACAGTCCGCCTTTTGAGCACTCTGTCCTTAGGGTGGCCATTTCCAAATTTCCAAAATGGAGGACACTGCGTATGTGGCCGTACGTACATTAACATATAATATATACATGTTAACGTACGGCCACATACGCAGTGTCCTCCTTTTTAAATGGCCACCCTATTTGTTATTGTAATTTTGTATTCGGTCAAAAACTATAACAATACAACTGAAAACTAATACAAGAGTTATTGTATTGGCTTATGTCACTAAGTATTTGTGTGAATAGATTTCGACCGTTATTTTTCTGTCGCCACATGAATTCGCACAAGTAGGTATCAGTCAGGTCAACTGAATGCCCGGTTAGGTTAATTGAATGCCCAGTTAGGTGAACTGAATGCCCGATTAGATTAATTGAATGCCCGGTTAGGTTAAGTGGATCACTTTAACAAACATATTGCTCCACAGGAACCTCACTTTAACATATTGCTTCCCAGTGTATATCACTTTAACATATTGCTTCCCAAAAATAGACATTACACAACCAATTACAGTTACATAACAATAGTTTATAATATTTAGAGATTAGCTGGTCGAGAAAATGTAAATTTATGGATAACTTAACTTATTATGCTTTGCCATTTTTTGTGAATTAAAATATTTTGATCACCTGAAGATCAGGAACCCCAGCCTTCTTTAGTTAGCCTTATAAGGCTAACTAACGAAAATATCATGACCTAACCTAACCAATCGTTAGGTCAACTGTACGCCCTTGACGATTGGTTAGGTTAGGTCGTGATATTTTTGTTAGTTAGCCTAGATTACCAACCTCTTTCTAACCAACCAACCTTTCTCGGAGCTATTGAAGAATAGGGACCCCAGCCTTCTTTAGTTAGGCTTATAAGGCTAACTAACGAAAATATCACGACCTAACCTAACCAGTCGTTAGGTTAACTGTACGCCCTTGACGATTGGTTAGGTTAGGTCATGATATTTTCGTTAGTTAGCCTTATAAAGCTAACTAAAGAAAGCTGGGGTCCCTATTCTTCAATAGCTCCCCTTTCTCTTTTTAACATATTTCTTCCCAGTGTTAATCACTTTAACATATTGCTTCCCAGGAGTGATCACTTTAACATATTGCTTCCCGAATGCTTTGGGAAGCAATATGTTAAAGTGATCCGGTTAATTGTACGCCCTTGACGATTGGTTAGGTTAAGTCATGATATTTTCGTTAACAATATGACAAATCAATACATACACGCAAAGGATTTTTCTACAGTAACTATAGGTAAACTAGTACGAGTGTAGGACAAAAGCCCCCTACGACAAAAGCCCCCTAGGAAAAATAATAATAAGAATTTTTTTAATCATTATTTTTATTCTTTATTATATACAGTTTATGTTTATTGTTTCTGTAGTTTGGCTCTCGTCATTTTCGTTGAAACTAACGAAAATATCACAACTTAACCTAACCAATCATCAAGGGCGTACAGTTGACCTAACCGGGCATTCAGTTGACCTAACCGGGTATTCAGTTGCCCTAACCGGGCATTCAATTAACATAACAGGTTAATATTGGTTATTTCACCTAAATATCTTCTGATCTTTTCAGATTAGATGTGACAACTGACTTGCCCTACCCAGCAATTTGTCCAGGGGGCTTTTGTCCTAGGGGGCTTTTGTCCTAGGGGGCTTTTGTCCGGACCCGAAACTAGTACACCATGTAACTTTTAAAATAGTAACTATACGTAAACTAGATCACCGTGTAACTTTTACAATAATAATTTCTCCAAAGAAAGACTTACATTATTGAAATCAGCGTAAACATCTACATTACATATCTTATTTTAAAAAAAATAGGAAACAGTTCAGATTTCGGAAAAGGCCCCAATCTACATTAAATATCTTATTTTCAAAAAAATCGGAAACAGTCCAAATTTCGAAAAAGCTCCGTGTAATCTGGTCTTCGTGAAATTTAGTATGTAATCTAGTATTTTCCAACCAACTTTGAATCTTTGCCGAATTATTAAGATGTCAGTATTTTCATAAATTTTACTGCCTCGCTTCGAACTTGTTTTTTTTTTCTGAAACTACAGTGTATAGGCTACACTATTTCTAAAGGACAAGAAATATAGAATCACAAAAGACCTAATCTCCTCTAACTATGATCAAAATACCTAGAGAGAACCATGCTAAGACCTTTTTCTTCTTAAAGTTAAAATGATTATGGTCCTTAAAAGTTCTTATTTATATTAAAAATATCACAGTTTAGTAAAGGTCAGCTAAGGCTTTTTTACATATACAGTTTATAAACAACTTTCCTAAAAAATATTTGGTGCTCCTTTAGTATGCGGTCTACAAATTCTGCCGCGCTCTACTTTTTTCAAAGTGCAGTCTACAGGTTTTTTTCGTTAAATTTGTGCCTGCTCACGCATTCTGCCGCTCTTTTTTTTTCGCTAAATGACTCACTCACATGACTTAGACCCTATTTGACCTTGAAATTCAAAATGATTGTTTAACATCAGTAGCTTGAGAAATTTGAAGCAGTAAAGTTGTAAACAATTCAGTTGCCGGTGCTACTATAGTATGCGGTCTACCTACGATTGGTTAGGTTTAGTCAAGATATTTTCGTTAAAACTAACGAAAATATCATGACTAAACCTAACCAATCGTCAAGGGCGACTGACATTGGGATATAAACAAGCAATTAGTAAACAAGCTAAGAAGGTATACTTACATTTAAACTTTTTGTGTTTTTAACTTTTCAATAAATTTTTTTCGAGTAAGATTGTCATTTCAACCTTCTTTAACTACATTTAAAAAACAAATTGGTGTAGACCGCATACTAAAGTGTGAATTTGTCTGTAGACCGCATACTAAAGGAGCACCAAATATTTGATAAAGTTGAAATATTAATTAACAAAAATTTTCAAATTTTCAAAGAACTTTCAAACTAAAAACTTCTATATATTTATATATATAAATCTCTATATGCTTGAAAACTCTGGTTTATCTTCTAATAATTCCCGGCATGCGAAAACTTTAAAAGTTAATACAATTCACGACTGAATGGTTTTACAACTTTTTGAAAACATTAATTTCGAGACTGAATAATTTTAAAGTTTCCCATAAAATATTTCATTTTTTACTTGAATAAAGTTATACACTCGAAAATGTTGAAATGTGATGAAGATAAATTTTCGTTACAGAACTCCACGATAGATAATATTTTTAGTTTTGACTCTTGTACGTTAGAATGAGATCCTCCGTTAACCGTAAATATAACGTCAGTCTCAGGTCTGGTATGGACAATGTTTAGATTAATAGCTTTATTTCATGGAACGTTAGCGTCACTTTTCCCCGTTTTCTATTGGATTTGGAGTCAATTCATTGATATTTTAGAGCTGCTTCACTCTTTTGAGCATCTGAACGTCACTTCTGCCAAATTTCTGCCAAACTAAACAGCTACCATAATATTATTTTCAAAATGAGAAGCGAACCGATAGAGCAATTACAAGAATTTAAGTATCTGGGTCATATTGTCGCCAGCTCCTTGAGTGACGACTCAAACATAAGGAAACACTACTGAAGTTACTGTATAAAAGCCAATATGATTATAAGGAACTTCAGATTCTGCACAAGTGAAGGTGGACAGCAACTGTGGGTAACCCTAAATTTTCTTTATAACATATCTTTTAGACTGCTGCATAATTTACCTCCAAGAGGTTCAGCTTCTCAAATGTTCGCTAACTACAACGTGAGGTAACAGTAACAAGACATGCTTAATATAGTGTAATGAGAAGAATTAAAAATTCAGACAATCCAATTGTCAAATCTATTCATCAGTCCTGCTTTATGTCTTCTAGACCAGGCCTCCCCACTTCAAGCTACTGTCGTGAAATTTACCTGCTTATTGTTTACTGACTTCTTGGCATGGAAGTGTTTGTCTACAGCTCCACTTAACACCAACAGTGATATTTTCATTACATGTACTTTTTATTTGCATTTTTAGTATTAGTTTTTAGTAGTTTTATTATTAATTTTATTATTACTTATTTCATTACGTGTCACTCTTTTTTTTTTTTAGTCTTAATTTATTAGTTTTTAACTTTGTTGTTTAATAATAATTAGTCGTATCGTTTATTACCTTAATGAATAGGAATTTATCTCCTACCAATAAAGCTTATCATTATCATTATAATAATTATATGAATGCGTTTAATAAATAGGAGCAAATACATAATGGTGTATGTAAGGGTGTCAGGAAATGATTGCACCCCCCCCCCTGTACAGAAGAAACTGAAAGGAATAGAAAAAAACAGACAAAACCACGCGAAAGAGCGTTTAATTTTGAATAAAAAACACTTGTTTTAATAACGGGTGTTGCCCCCATTTGCAGTTCTGACGGCCATTAATCGACGGGGGTATGATCCCAGAAGTGTCTCAAAGAGATCGGTATCATGACTCATTTCTTCAAGGACTTCGTTGATCTTTGCAGTCATAATTTCTGTTGAATACCGATTCTGAATGGGTTGTTCCAGCCTTAAGGACTCCACCCGATCCTTCATGATGGATCCGACATGTTCACAGACATTAAGATCGGGAGAATTGCCAGGCCATTCATTATTTCCGAAAAAATCAATGTTATTGTCCTTAAGCAGTTGTTGAGTCGCAAGTGCTTTCATACAGGGGGCTTTGTCGTGAAGAAAGGTTGCCTGTTCAACATCCAAAACACACTCGGGGTCTTTCAAAAACGGAATTACATGTTGGGCTAAAATTACATTTCGAAAATAAGGCCCATCCCAACTGGTTCCTCTTGGTTTGATAACCCAGATGAGCTTCCGAATAGAGAACATAATGAAAACACCCACACATGATGGATTTTTTACTATTTCTCGATACTTCTGGTCGTCTGGGACTTCATCAGGAGTTGTTGCCCAAACCCGATCATTCTGAAAATTTGGTTTTCTGGAGACATAAACGAAGAATTCATCGCTGACAACCAAGTGAAGGAAATCGTCTTCCGTCCATTCCTCAAGATAATCACAAAACCATAGCCGATCTTCAATATTAAGATCACTCTTCCGTGGCTTAGCTATTTCATGCCAAGCACTCAAGCCTTGGCGAACTCGAAATTGATGCACAAGTTGCCGATTGACTATCTTACCACGACGGATAAGTATCTCTTTCGCTACCTCAGAGCAGCTCTTCTTTCGGCGCCGTGATGCAGCAAGCACAATGTCTTTCGATTCTTGAGATAATTTCTCCGGTCTTCCTCCTCGAAATTCTGTTTCACAATCTTCAGGATTCTTATTCCAATTCCTTTTGACAAAGTCTTCTGATCTTTTTAATCTCTCAGCCACCCAGTGTCGAGTTATGAAAGTTGCACCAGCTTCCTTTGCTTCACGAAATGTGACAGCTCGAATGCGGTCAAGAACTCGCTTTTTCTCTGAATCGTTCAAAATAGATGATGCCATGGTTTCTGTTGGGAAAAAAATGGTAAGAATTAAAATCACAGGAATAGAATATAATTGTTTTTATTCAGATTTTAACGCTCTTTCAAGTGGTCTCGCCGGTTTTTATCTATCTCTTCTAGTTTTTGCTCTACAGGGGGGGGGGGCAATCATTTCCTGACACCCCGCAAATAATTATTTTTTCCAAATAAAGACGATTCAATGAAATTTTACGTCGATTTTTTAATTTTGACACAAAATCATTTTCGTTGTGGTAAACGTATATGCACGTAACGATAACATTTAAAAATAAGTGATTTACCCAATAAAATAAGCGACCTTTTCTTCCTTTACTGATAAAATCTCAGACAAAATAAATTATGCCTTCAAAATTTACAAACTTACTTTCTGAATATTAAATACAGGAACACCTTTTCAAAAGCAGGATTTTTTCTTCTTATTTAATTGCTGCCACACGATTAAAAAAAAAAAATAAAAAAAAAAAATATATATATATATATATAGGGTGTTTCAGGAGGAAAGGTCAATACTTCGGGAGGTGATAGTATCGGTCATTGTGAGAAAAGAGTTCATATGAACATGTGTCTAATTCTGAATGGTTACAGAGATAGAGTTGTTTGAATCTGATGCGCGCGCAGCTCTTCCTCCCCCTTCCCTCCCCTATAACCTTGAACCATGTAAGCTGTAATGTAAGCATGTAACATAAGCCAAACGATAGCTGACTGTTGTGAGTGACATTGTTTGGTGTTTGAAGCGGTGTTAAGAATGCCACACACCTTCACACATGCCGAATATGCAGATATGGTGTATGTCTACAGTTTTTGCGATGGAAGTGCAACAGCTGCTGTTGCAGAATACTGTCGATGGTTTCCGAACCGCAGAATTCCGGATCGAAGTGTGTTTACCAGGGTTTTCAAAACATTGCGTGAGATTAGTACACTTCCCAGCGCTCATGTTTCATCTGAACGTGAAGGTCAACAAGATGTGGATGAAGTGGAAAACGTTCTTCAGTTGGTAGAGCGTAGTCCTACTACTAGCTCACGAGGAATTTCTACACGTTTCGGTGTACCACAACAAAAGAGTATGGCGAACATTACGTGAGGAAGGCTTGCATCCATATCATGTACAGCGTGTACAACACCTTCAACCAGGAGACGCTGCCATGCGACTGGAATTTTGTCATTGGGTAAATGCTAATCACCGATTGCTTCGATTAATACTGTTCACCGATGAAGCTACTTTCACCCGTGACGGTATCAACAACACTCGAAACCCTCATCGGTGGTCAGACGAAAATCCAAATGCCAGTGTGGAAACAAATTTTCAACATCGCTTCTCTGCCAATGTGTGGTGCGGTATCATCGATGATCAGCTGATTGGCCCTGTTACTTTAGAGAATCGTCTTACAGGACAAAGTTACCTAGAATTTCTGCAAAATAAATTGCCAGGACTATTGGAGGATGTTCCTTCGGCTACACACACTGGTATGTACTTTCAGCATGACGGAGCTCCTCCACATTCTACCCGTCTGGTGATGCAATACCTAAATCAAACTTTCCCTGGTCGATGGATCGGCCGCGGTGGTCCCATTCAATGGCCACCTAGGTCTCCAGACCCCTCTCCGTTAGATTATTGTTTGTGGGGGTGGATGAAAAGTCAAGTTTACAAAAGAAAGGTGGATACACGAGACGAATTGCTCGCGCGCATTTTGGATGCTGCTGCCCGCATGAAGGAACGTCAAGATCAACTCAGACGAACAACACGCGATCTTCGCACACGAGTTGCAAAATGCATTGAGGTTGACGGTGGGATTTTCGAAACCGCATTGTAAACTGTAATAAATTTGTCATTTCTGTATCTGATACCATTCAAAATGCCAATGTTTAAACATTAAATGTTAGAAACAGTAATTGGTTTCTCTTTCTTGATTACCATTAAAAATGCTTTTGTATTTGTAGATTCAAACAGCTCTATCTCCGTAACCATTCAGAATTAGACATGTTCATATGAACTTTTTTCTCACAATGACCGACACTATCACCTCCCGAAGTATTGACCTTTCCTCCTGAAACACCCTGTATATGTTACGGCCTCTTTGCGAAACCGGCCGTTTTCAAAAAGATCGGCCTTTTTGAAAAGGGGCCAAAAACTCAGCCTTTTTGCATAATGGCATTAAATGCCAGGCCACTTTGCAAACAGGCCGACATATTGGCCATTTTGCAAAATGACTGGTAATGCTGTCGGCCATTTTGCGAAACGGCAGAACTTCACATTGAACTGGACAGTGATGGCCGGTTAGGTCAACTGAATGCCCGCTTAGGTTAACTGAATGCTGGTTAGGTCAACTGTCCGCCCTTGACGATTGGTTAGGTTAAGGCGTGATATTTTCGTTGTTTAAATGAAATGAAATGAAATGAAAATGAAAGTGAAAATGAAATGAAAAGGTTTATTGGCAGACTATAGTCCATATGACAAATATTATTAATACAATGACAGTTCATATACTAAGGATAGAAATATATACAAATGATTAGAAATAATACTGCAATGTCGAAGTTAAGTGGAGCTACAGACAGACGTTTTCGTACCAAGAAGTCCATAGCTTAGAGGATAAATGGCAGGACTCATGGATAGCTTGGATGATCGGGTTGTTTGATTTTTTAATTCTTTGCATTAGACTGTGTTGAGCGCGTCTTCTTACCTACGAGAAGCTCGGGACATTGCGGGTAGTAAACATTTGCGAAGCTGAGCATCTCGGGGATAATTTATGTAAGAGTCTAAACGACCTGAGTAGTATAGTGTTAAAATGGACGAGTGCAATGCAATTGCAAAATATTACGTAATGTTGCAAGAGTGCCACCCCACCCCTTTGTTGCAAGAGTGCCACCCCACCCCCCTTTGTTGCAAAAAGAGAGTGCCAATCTTTGTTGCCAACCCCAAAATGGGCTTGCAAGGGGCATGCAACTTGGAGGCGGAGTTCTCCCCCAAGCTGAACCCCCCAAAAGGGGCATACCTAACCTAAGGGCGCCTCTTTGGGGAGGACGGGGGTTTCCTCACCACCCAAAGGGGCATACCTATCTTAAGGGAGCCTCTTTGGGGAGGAAGGGGTTTCCTCACCCCCCAAAGGAGCAGAAAGAGATAGCAAGAGAGGAAGAGGAGGGTCATTGCTCGGCGGACTGCCGAGCTCATATAACTCGGTAGGCCGCCCGCCGCCTCTTATATGGTCCCAAACAGCCAGTTGGCTGAGTTGCCAGACAATGCCATATATAATTATTATTCAGCCAGTTGGCTGCTGAGTTGTCAGATTCGTTATTTATTTTAAATAAGCTTATGTTACAGTTGGCTGAGCTGTCAGCCTCGTTACTTATCTATTCAATTACTCTGTTTTAGAAAATGATATAAACGTGTTCAAGGAATAAATAAAACACCATTACAACGTTCTGTTTATTAATTATTGGATATACAATAAGATATATATATATGATCAAATAATAGAATGGGGAATATATAATCATGCAAATCATAGTATTAACTAAATATTACAAAAATATATATTTATATTATACATAGTCGTACAAAACATGGAAAATATATAACCATACAAAGCACAGTATTAATCAAATATTAGAAAAATATATAGTTATATTATCAAAAGTTATATTATCAAATATTAGTACAGGAAAAAATAGTTATATTAATTATATATAATTGTACAAAACATAGTATTAACCAAATATTAGAAAAATATATATATATATATTTATATTAATTATATATAATCGTACAAATCGCAGTATTAGCAAAATATTACAGTAAAAATATATATATTGTCTTTACGTTCTACGGTACAAAACGGTAAATTCAATGCTGATTGATGTTACATCAACATCTGTATTACTCTGCGCGATGTGGGAAAACCGCTCAAGCATCAACTCACCGCTTAACTGATACGGCGGTTTATATTCAATGTAAATGGCTTTCATATCATTCAACACTATTTTTGTACCCACTTTACACTCGGCAGGTAAGTTGTCTTTAAGCGACACTAGAACGCAATCAAAAGCACGCGCAAAAACGTCATCGTTAACTACGTCATTAAATACAAGCTTATAATCAAGCCTTTCCAACCGAGGGTTTTTTCTTAACGTACCGAACTTTTCAATCGTGAACTCTTCTTCACCCGACATAGCGACAATTGAAATAAGCTTCCAAGTCTCAACGGCAGCTATCCACTATATAGAGATACAGCTCTTCGGGATGAACCGTGTAGGCGAGCTCTGCACCGTACCTCTCAAGCATTTTGTACCAAATCCCAGGATATTTCGAAGAATCTAAACCTTTTAAATACGCGTCCAGAGCTAGCCCGTTCCCTCCCTGCTCATTCCTACATTCAACAAATCCGTCGAGCAGAGCGGTGTAAGCGTACTCAAGTACTGTATCAAAATAAATCATGTCTGAGATGCGTGTGTCTAATATAGGTTTCAGCTTACGGAATCCAACGATCTCAAACATTCTGTCGAGGATGAAACGGTTCCGTGTAGGAACAAGAACGCCATTATCAGCCGTGTTCTTCCACATCAATCGTATATCAACGCATGGTTGATTGTTATTTACACTGAATGTACAAAAAACGGTATATGAGGAGGCTTCACTAATCACCTCTCTTATTATACCTACGTCAGCTGGTATTTTATAGCGGTCCTCAGCCCACCTCTCAACTACCGCGAAGATTTTATGCATCTCCTCAAGATTTAAGTAAATAACGTTGCGCTTGCTCGCAGGTCTACTGTTCGTTTCAAGCACACAGTTAATGGTGCCGGTTTCCCGCCTGAACACACGCAACGACTTCGTCACGGAGACGTCGTACGAGGCGTTGAGAATGCTTCTCAAAGGGAGTTCCATCGTATTCATCGAGATGACTATGGCACATCCACTCGGTGCAAGCTCTGAGGAGACTATGAGCCGCGTGAGGCACGCAGGCAGAGAGGAACGGTTCGATGGGCGGAGCTGACCGAATTGCTGTACCCATTATACTGGCATGTATATATTTAGAAATACGTGCAATAAATAAGTTAACAATAGGCACATCAAAGAATGTTCTCAATACATATTCATCACACATATTTGTGAATATATAAGCAGTGGTGTAGTGCTAAATAAAGAAGTGGGGGAACGCATTTTGAAAGTGTTACTCAGATGCGGGGGAGGGACAATGGCGAGCGCGGCGAGCCTATACAGCTGGAGGTCCGGGGGCACTGTAAGCCCCCCGGGAAATCTTTTTAAATCTGACCAATTTCAAGGATATTTTGAGGTCATATGCACTGGATATTAGGATATATTCCAAGGTTGAAGATGCAGTATTTCCAGTGTCATTAGATATACGACAACCAGTACGATCAATAAAAATAGCTAACAACTGGAATGATTAACTAAAAAAAAGTTAACAACTGGTACGCCGTGGTGACTGTTTCATCAGATCTTTATAGGCTAGCATTGCCTCAGTCGAAGCTAAAAGAAATGAAACAGTTAATGATTCTTTCTCATATTTCTTCTAGGGGTGGAAATTAAAATTTCATGACGTTAGAGATTTGTAAGTTCGGATTTATTTGAAATAGTGAGGGAACGCCGTTCCGTCTACCAAAAAAAGTAAGGGAACGCCGTTCCCACCCGTTCCCACAGCACTACATCACTGTATATAAGTTAGCAATAGACCCATCAAAGTTTATGGTAACCAAAGGGTACGGTATCATAGGTATCAGGTAACTGGTAACGTTTCCGATAGGTGTTACGGCACACCTTTGTACCCCTAAGTTCCTTCACGCACCCCAGCTTCTGCGCCCGAAAATTGTGGGTGCCTACAACTAGTTGGGGAGGTCGTTCGCCCTCATCATCGTCCAAGCACACTAGATCCTTCAGCGAATCAAAGTTAGCGACCCGCTGATTCGCTTGGTTAAGCGTGATACCCTTCGCCTTCACGATATATTTCGTTTCATTCCCTATCCTCACCCGTACCCCATAAGTTTTAGGTCCTGTTGAGACAAAAGAGTCGGCGTATGCATTGTCCCCATACTCATCCTTGATCTCATCAGTGAGCTCGCCGAGGAATTCACCAATTGCAGGCATGTATTCACCCTCCCTCGCTGTGAATATCACGCTATCTGACTACCCAAGAGAATGCAATAGACCCCAAAGTTTGATGCGGGCGTAGGTTGTTGTGAAGCTGGCTACAAGAATGTTTGTAACTCTTGAGGTATCTGTAGCCAATTCAGTGTTGTTGTACTTTATTATGTAAGTATTACCTACATTCACGATTTCCATGACTTCTTTATCGGGTGCGTTGGCATAATCCCAGACTTCGCTATAGCTTTGTGCCAAATGAACGTTACCCTTGCCATTATTCTGTGCAAATTTTCACCATAGGCTGTTTAGACACAACTTTGCAGTAAAGCGCTTGCCAGGGTTCTTTACAATTTGGGCGCGATCAAGTTGTATACCTTCGTGGTCGCGGTAACGTTGAATATAGGCAGACTTTTCATCTTCGGTGTCAACTCCTCGCGGATACCCTGATACCTCAACCTTATCTTTCAAAAATGCGTTTATATACGGTGTGAAAAGGTTGGGTAGCTTCTGAAACCTCCAAACCTCATGTATCTTCAGTATTCTATACCCATGGCGTACGGCTAGGGCCAGCTCAGGACTTGTATATACGCCTCTGATCTTACGCTGGTGGGGTGTATGGCTACAATTACCATTATTCTCTTCCGCACACTTCACGCACAGGGGAAACATGAGCTTGTGGTCAATGACGACGGGTAAGATCGGCATCCATAATTCGCGAGGGGCGAGCACGTCTACGAAAGAGAGCCCAAAGTAGCGATCATTCAAATTTCTTGAAAATTCATTGATGGAGGGCAGGCTAGGACCCACCAATTTCTCAGGAGCACCCACGGGGTACGTGTTGTTCTTCATCACGTATGGGTATAAAGAACAGAAGTCGTAGTAGTGAAGTTTCACGCCCTCCGTAGGTGGAAAGTATAGCTTGAAGGGATTTGTACGCCCACCGAACAAGCTATCACCGCATTTGAGAGGATCCAGTACCATTGAACGTTTGAGCGTGTTATTTCCTCACGGTACACCTCAGTAGTCTTCACACCAGTGACACGGTTTTCACTTAACCCATCAACCCAAAAAACACGTCCATTAATCTTAATGGGTACTTCACCCGTGTTGCGGGCGTGCTTTATGTATACACCTGTCTGTTGCTGTAGGTGTATGAGCCAGTAAATAGCCTTGTTTCCGTAACTGCGGGGGTTGTTTCGGTGAATAATGGCTAAGGTGTCTTTAGGCATGAAGTTATTCTTGAACACCGTAAAACATAATGATGCGATGGTGGTTGCGACTTGCAGCGGATCGCATTTGAAACGGGCTATGTACATCCTTCTAAAGGCCTGGAAACATACTCTAAGCACGCGCACATCATTCACGCAATAACGCTCACATTCATCAGCTATATTATAAGGGTTACTTTCATTAAAACTGTTGTAGTATCGATCAAAGTCTTCACGTTCATCCATACAGTCAAAATAATGTTTGGGTGGTGGTGGGCCTACGTAGTTTAAAGTCTCGCTGGTGAGGAAAGTGTAAGGGAAGTATCCTTTGGAAACTTCAGCTGCTACTCCCATCACCTTGGGTAGCTTTGCTAATTTACAAGGTGTGAATAATAAAGTGCTTTAAATTGTACATTGCCTCTTATTGCATCTGTATTAATTTGTTGCCTCTTTTCAATGGATCACCTGTAAATATCTCAGAGGATTCGTGTTCAAGCAACTCCTTATAAAGGAACTGCGTGTCAAACTTTGCCCCGTTATGGGCGAGAATATACACAGTCATTTTTTTGAACTTGTCGGCTAACTTGACAATATAGGACACAAATAGTTTCACAGGACTATCGCGGACATTCGTTTTAAAAACGTTTGTCCGTTTACCGCATTTGGGGCACTCGTCACATTCGATACCCATACACTCATCACAGATGGTCTGGCTCACAAGTAAATGTGGAATTACCTCTTTGGTTTCAGCGTTCGTATATGTTTCTATATCGTAGTATACAGTTATACAAGGGTTATTTTTAGGCTTAGCATCTTTCATATAACATACATGCTTTACTCCATCCGCCTTATATTCCTCCTGGCATGTAGGACAGTGAATTACGTCACACTTGTGCTTAAATTTTCCCCAATTATCCATTGTGTGAAACATACCACATTCACAGATTCTCATTTTCCTGCACGTGCCAATTGATTTATGGAAATCAAAACAGTATTATTGAAAAATGTGCGTCTACACACATCACAGTCTCTCTTCTCAGCGTCAACTACACGGCTTTCACATTTGGTGCTTTTACACTGCTCACATACCATGTGACATTCTTTACAATGTCTCACAATATCATCCGCAAACTCGAGGCACCCCTTACACAAATCATGATGTCTCCCATATTTTCGACTTTTGTCATAACTCGCGTAAAGCCACCTTATATTACGGATGGGGAGATACGTTGTCCCTGACAATCCTAAAATAAGTAGGGGTCGTACGATCTCTCACACAGCTTTTAAAAACATACACAGTCCTACGACGATCATCCAGCCCAAATACAACTATACGGACATTCATTTCCTGTTCTACCCTTCTCAACTCTTCAGGACCCATATTACAGTCAAATTCAAGTTCACAGTCTACAGCTAGTTTACGGGCACGCTCCACGACCGTAGGCAACCAAATTTTTGGGCCTGTGTATTTTGTACAGTAAACATACGTGCTAAGAGTACTGCTATAAAGCCGCAACCACGATCGACGTTTATATGCTTTCGGTAAATAATCGGAGAATTGAAGTTAAGAGTATACGGTATGGCACTATGACCCGCAACACGGAATACACGATCAATATTTACCGTGAAGTTGTCCATATTAAGGCTATACTACTTTGGGCGGCTTGCATTATACGTCCTAATATATATTCTACATCTTCAGCCGCCAAACGTCTAAATGGCACTATCACCCAATAATCGTCTACATCACCGTCATCTGACCCGAATCCAAAGGACAGACTCGTCCTGACTTCACGCTCGTCGCGATTCTGAAGAGCAAACTCTACAATACGCTGTACAACCCGGCGTAGCCCGCGCTCAATTCCATTGCTATACATGGCTCTAGGGTCGACCCTGACTCTATACCGATTTCTAGTCAAGGCTGGGGTGGGGGCTGCGGAGCGCACCAACTCGAACGTTATAACATCCTCAACAGAACGGGGGGCATCTGTGGCGGATGAATTAGGGGATATATTAGCGGAAGGTGCTGCTGGGGGGCCTGTTGCGTAGGAGGTTGAGGGTTGGGGATCTATTATTGTAGACTTAACAGAACGGGGGGCAATGTGGCGGATGAATAAGGGGATATATTAGCGGGAGGTGCTGCTGGGGGGGTTGTTGCGTAAGAGGTTGAGGGTTGGGGATCTATTACCGCTGCAACAGGCGCGTATTTCGGTCGCTTTATACCTGACGTGGGGTTCTCATACCTCCGCTTTGGACGTGCTACCGGTATCGCTGGTGAGGGTTCGTTGGCAGGGGAGGAGATCACAACTACACTGTCGTCGAGGTCATCCGTAATGTCAATGATGGGTGCTCTACCTCATCGTCATTCACGGTTCTGTGGGAGAAGAAAGCAAAATATAAGGAACAGCACTCAAAATTTGTAATATTTTGTAAATGACCCACTTAGGAGTGTGACGTGTTAGAAATGGACTCTGTAGAAAAATTCAGATTCACGAGCCCATCCACATGTATTATATCTGGACCTACAGGATGTGGTAAAACTGTGTTTATGCTTAAAATCATTAAAGAAAAGGGAGAGATGTTCTCGAAATTTGTGCATAAAGTTATATGGTGCTATTCGACGTATCAATCAGTGTTCAACGAGTACCAAGATGATATTTTGTTCCACAAAGGCGTATATGACGTTAATTCGTTAAAGGGAAATGAACATACAATCATTGTAATTGACGATCTCATGTTGGAGATGGATAAAACGTTTGCCGAGACATTTACAGTATTCTCCCACCATCTTAACATAAGCGTGTTCTTCATCAATCAGAATCTATTTTTCAAAAATAGATACATGCGCGATGTGTCGTTAAATACGCAATATCTAGTCTTATTCGCGCAACGTAGAGATGTATCACAAATTGGGGTATTAGCCAATCAAATGTTCCCGAATCAGCGTAAGGAGTTTTTGGAAGTTTATAAAGAAGCTACAAGCACGCGTTACGGATATTTGCTTTGCGACCTTCATCCGCGAAACACGTTTAGAGTGCTTCTGCGAACGAATATATTTCCAAACGAGCCTGAAACGGTGTATATTCCAGAATGACAAAGAGACTAAAGAAATACCGTGAATTAATAAAAATCTATCATCGACTGCCCCGGGCAATGCAGCAGATGTTTATTAAAAATATCGACGCCGACTTTTTAAAATGCATCTGTGAAATCTGTCTTAACGTTATAAATTGCAATGTATCAATGAAAACCCCTCAGAAGGCTCGCCTACGCCGCTACAAGAACATAATACGTGCACTCGCTCGTAAAAGTCAAACTGTAGCGAAGAAAAAACGAATTATTGTACAAACAGGAGGGTCATTTCTCCCCATCTTATTTTCAGTTTTGGGTCCTTTACTGACTAGATTAATATAATGAAGAAAGTGGTAGTGATTCCCCACGAGGTGTACGCTTCACTGCAAAGGAATCCAGACACGGATCTAGATCCCGTAAAAGCAGACTTAAAAGAATGGAAAGCGAATTGCTAGCCCTATTAAACAGTGAAAAAACACCTGATGAGAAAAGAATCTTATACCAAGAAGCTCTGCAGAAATTTCTTCACGAGTACGAAAATTATAAGAGCCCTACAGAGATTCCTGTGGTTATTAGGCACAGCACGGGGGACGATGGACATGACATAGGATCTGTCCCGGGGGAAAGGAAAAAACGATACAGCTGACCAACCAAAAGATTAGCCACACAACATATCGAACATGTATTAAAAACCCTCCCACATACATTGAGGAGTAAAGGCTTAAGTCTTTATAATCTATTGAATGAGGATCCCGCCATACAATGGACCGATACAGGGAGATCATTGTGGAAGGATCAAAGGTACAGGGATCGAATATCGTAGACATTGTCCATGATCTGGTGAGAAAGTGGGATAGGCCATCACCATCAGGATGGAAGCATATTAAAGCAAGACTACAACAAATAAATGTCCCTAAAACGTTGATAGGAAATCTGAACAGGTTAAAAGACTTGGAACATGCAACGCATGTGACACAATTGAAGGCGCCGTCACCCCCGGCGGTAACACCTTTGAAGAGGAGCAAGAAGAGGTTAAACCAACCCTACCCACGTGCCTCTAAAATACGCAAATGGCTAACGTATTAACTAAACGCTATTATGACATTTCTACCCCATCCTCTTACGGCGGCGTAGATAGACTGTACAGAAGTGTTTACGGAGTAGGAAAAAAAGATGTTGAAAGATTTTTGAGGGAGCAGGACGCTTATACGCTTCATAAGCCTGTGAGAAAAAGGTTTAAAACAGCCAAGACAACGGCTTCCTCGATTGATTCTATTTGGCAAGCAGATTTAACAGACATGCAAAGATATTCTGTGTATAACGATGGTTACCGCTACATTCTATTCATAATTTTACACATAAAAACACATACAGATTTCTAGACATTCTGGAATCATTGGCATCATCCTACAACCGCTCACACCATCGCACGATTGGGACAACACCTAACGAAGTTTTAGAAAGAGGTACGCTCCCGAGAAGAGATGGATCACCACCACGACACTCTGCGCTCTTCAAAATCAATGATTATGTAAGGCTGTCGCGTTCGGGGAATAAATTCGCAAAGGGTTTTGAGCAAGGATGGACACGCGAGATTTTTAAAGTTAGGGCTATGAGACCTAAAGGTGAGATAATGATGTATTACATTGAAGATTTGAATGGGGAAGAAATCTCAGGAGGCTTTTACCGCGAGGAATTGCAGAAAGTTGCGTTTAATTTAGGAAAAAATGTGTTTAAAATTGAGAAAATTTTAGGAAGCAAGGGTTCAGGAAAGAGAAAAATGTACCTGGTGAAGTGGCTAGGGTACCCAGAAAGCTTCAACGCCTATATAAAAGCTGATGCAATAATGAAGCTTAAATAGTATGCAACATGGCTCCTAACCATTTCTACGTCACACTCCCGTCCTCCTCGTCCCTGTCTGTACACCCTACACCCTAGCCAACTTTGTAACAGAACTCCACAAGCCCATTGAAATGGGTCGTGATTCGTATGAGGTGGGGATATGCGAAATTCAGCTGGACACCATCTTTTTAAATATTGAACATAAAGAACCCGTTTTTACGATTCTTAGAGACATTGACGAGTGTGAAAAAGCTGGGGTAGCTATGGATGAAACTATGCGTATCGCTCGGACTAAGATTGCACGGTATTACAGTACAGAAGTAAGACTAGGACCGGGTCAATATGGTTCGGCCGAGGATGTTGTGAGAGGCTTAAACGTAAGTTTAAGAAACTCAAACCTTACGAATGATTTAGTATACGAAATCGTAAACAACCCTGCACATACACTAATCCTAAAATCAAAGACTAACAGACGTATTAAAGACCATAGAAAGTTCCAAATTCTAGCCAATGGCCGATATAGCGCAGCCTTCCAAAGAGACACATTTCACGAGACACAGCATGACTTGTCCAGATTAATGTATCAATTGAAGATGGAGAAATTGGCTGAAAGGTCCCCAGACATGTGCTATATTTACAGTAATATAGTGGAGCACCAGTTTGTTGGGGATACCCAGGCACGCCTGCTGCGCATTGCTCACATTGCTCACATCCCCAACCATAGAGGAAGGAGTTTGAGTATTACATATGACAGACCCCATTATGTGAATGTCGCAACTAATTTAATAACCAATATCTCAATATATATAAGAACGATTGAGGGTGAAAACTTCCCATTCGGTAACGGGAGCTTAACAGTGAAGCTACACTTTCGACGCACTGAGTTATAATGGATAGAAAGCCTTTCACCGTCTATCGAGGGGTGAGATACCAGCGCGGTAGTGGACTTGGATCCATTTTTTCATCCATACTACGTACGGCTGTTCCTTTGCTGAAGAGGGGGGCCAGATACCTTGGAAGGAAAGCGCTACAATCAGGCCTTAACACTGCAGAAGACATATTGGCCGGGGCTAAACCTAAAGAAGCTCTAAAAAAACATTTAAAGCGTACACGGGACGAAATCATCAAAGATGCAAAGAGAAAAATGTGTGGTGGCGGGAAGAAGAAGAAGAGGGCTCCCCGGAAGAAGAAGGGGTCACGTGGTATTAAACGTAAAAGGCTATCAAAAAAGAAGTGCTGTAAGCGAATGAAACCTATGGTTGACCACTTTTTTGACTGATATAAGCTAAGGACATTGATCTCATGAATCATAGTTTGTTTACCACTTGTCGAGAGAGGAGTCACTATTTCGCCATGGCACGCTTCATCAACCCATGTAGTTCACAATGCTGTAAATCGGAGCTGTCACTTTTTGAGCTGCCTCCAACCCAAGTTTCTATTGAGCACAGTGACTTTATTACAATTAACCCTTTAAACACAATTAGTTCCCCGAGTGCACCTATAGAATTCGTGATACCCAGCTCAGGCACTTACTTTTTTGATCCAAGCTGTGTGCACATGTACGCTAAGCTACGTATAGCCCATTCTGATGGAACGGTCTGCGATGACAAATATGCTGTATACCCTGAAACAAACTTTCTGCACTCCATATTCAACCAGTGTGACGTATATTTAAATCAGACCAACATATCGGCAGGCACGGGGTACTATCATCTACGAGCCTATCTGGAAAATGTCCTCAACATTTCCAAAGAAGCGAAGGCTACCTTTTTAAGTGCCGAGGGATATTATCAAACTAAAGATGAAAATAGTATAAAGGACAAATTTAAAAATTCTAAAAAGAAAATATACGAGTGTTTTGGACGGTTGCACACGGATTTCACTTTCCAGAGAAGTTGCTTGTCAACGGGGTGGATATGAAATAAAGCTCACCCGCACGAGTCCTGAGATCTGCTTAAATCTGGATGCTGATCAAGAAGAGGGTGCAAAGCCCGTTGTGGTTCACATTATGGACACATACCTCCGCGTACGGCGAGTGAAATTAAGTTCACCAAAACAACTAGAAATTAAGAAAAATTTACTAAACGCTACAGTGAAATATCCTATTAACAGAGTGCAAATCAAACTATATACGGTTCCTGCAGGGTTGACATCGAAGCAGATAGAAAACATTGCCCTGGGAAATCTTCCTAAAAGGATATTAATCGGCATGCAGGACCATGCTTCGGTGAATGGAAAATATAAAAAGAGTGCCTTTAAATTCGAGAATTTCGGACTTAAAAATATAACTCTATACGTTAATGACACTGCTTTGGGTGGAACAATGGGTACGGACTATTCATCAGACGCTGTGTTACCTCTTTGTGCCAGAGCCTATAGTAATCTGACCCATATTGCAGGTGATTGTGATGAGCTTGGTAATGGGGTAACGCAGGAAGAATTCATTGATCAATTTAACCTTTATCCATTTGACATTACACCTGACTTACCTGCTAGCGTAAATACCCATTTAACCCCACAGCAGAGGGGAAACATCTCAGTGCGGCTGGAATTCGCCAAGCCTATAGACGCTCCTATTAGTGTACTAGTATATCTCGAATCGCAAGCCCTAATAGAAGTAGATAGATTTAGGAGCGTTATCACTGACTTTTAAAATGGATGCTAATACACTTCAGAAAGTAATGGAACGAGTCACACGTTCCAAATTTATCGGCGTGTTTGCGAAGAATGAAACATTGAGTTTGCCAAGTACGCGAGAATGCGGTAGTCTTATTGTGAACACAGATGTCATCGGTAATGAAGGGATTCACTGGATCGCTGTCTATTTTAAAAATAGACAGCGCCTGTACTATTTTGATTCACTCGGTACTCAACCCTGGAGTGACCCTATTATTGTAAAATTTCTCGCTCAGTTACATATTCCCGAAGTTGTATGGAACCCATTTCGCATACAAGGATATTTTAGTAATGTTTGCGGAATGTACTGCGTCTCATTTCTCACGCATATGTCATGTGATAAAGAATTTATAAATTTTTAAAATTTATTTGACCCGTGTCACACTCGCCGAAACGAGGAAATGGTATGCAGACAGATAAAAATCCGTTTTCCAATTGTACGTACTCGTTGTATAGTATAATGTTTTTGTTCGTATATTTGTAACGGTATATTCTGCAGTTGGTTATTGTACTGATTTCTTTCATTTAATAAATTTATGAAAATATATTGTGTCTTCTTACCCCAAAAAGATCGAAAAACACTTACATTATTTCAGTGTGACATTGCTGACTGATCAGTATATCGTCCGTATTCATGACACGAGATTCTTCAAAAGATTGTATAACACGTGTCAAATCCTCATCGGACCTTAAAGGAATAATGTTCATTCTTTTAAAACATATACAGAGTATACAGGCAGATCCCCATTATGTGAAGATATCTTTGGTTCATTTAAGAGGAATAACATTGATTACCATAAAAAATTTCGATTTTAGCATAATGGGGATAAGAGGTAAAACCAAATAACATTGATTGCCATAAAAAAAAATTTCGATTTTTGGCGAGTATCTAAATGAAGTATTTGACGAGATACTACAACCCTCCATATATATATATAAATCGAATTATAGTCACTTACATTTCTATGGTAGTCCCTTGCGTCGGATTGTAAGGAGCGTCACTGCAAATATCTTCAACGGTTTGCGTTGGAAATAATTCATCACGGTCAATCGCGTTAAAAAGATTAATTGCCGTTAATGCTGCAGTGTCACTTTCTTCATACAAATCCGGGGAGACGTACAGGTCCATGGTGGAGGATGTGTGACATTGCTGACTGATCAGTATATCCTTCGTATTCATGACACGAGATTCTTCAAAAGATTGTATAACACGTGTCAAATCCTCATCGGACCTTAAAGGAATAATGTTCATTCTTTTAAAACATATACAGAGTATTCAGACAGATCTCCATTATGTGAAGATATCTTTGGTTCATTTAAGAGGAATAACATTGATTACCATAAAAAATTTCGATTTTAGCATAATGGGGATAAGAGGTAAAACCAAATAACATTGCTTGCCATAAAAAAAATTTCGATTTTTGGCGAGTATCTAAATGAAGTATTTGACGAGATACTACAACCCTCCATATATATATAAATCGAATTATAGTCACTTACATTTCTATGGTAGTCCCTTGCGTCGGATTGTAAGGAGCGTCACTGCAAATACCTTCAACGGTTTGCGTTGGAAATAATTCATCACGTCAATCGCGTTAAAAAGATTAATTGCCGTTAATGCTGCAGTGTCACTTTCTTCATACAAATCCGGGGAGACGTACAGGTCCATGGTGGAGGGAATGATTATTCACTGACGCGAAAATAGCTACTGTTACTCCCAACTGAAAAATATCCCCTTTTATATGCACAATCGCCAAGCTCCGCCCCCAAAAGACCAGATGTTCGTAGTGATTGGCTGCCGATGTAGCTGGGTGGAGCTATGACGTGTACCAATCCGCTATAACGGGGCCGGACGACTAATGACATCTTTATATTTTCTCAAAGAAATATATCCTAATTATATTTTTAAAAAAGCATTCGGCTTCCACATTAAACTGTGGGTCTGAGGTGGAGTGAAAACTTTACCCGTTGTTACAATTCGAGCTAGTTGTTATTATTACTAGAGAAAATCATGCATGCTTTTCGGTCATACTACTGGCTCGGATCAAATGATCGTTATTTTAAATCCGGTTCAATAATCCTGTTATGTTGAAATGTGGAAGAGTAAGCAACGACTCCCTGACGAGCTGTATTTCGGGCCACAGAACAGCTGTTCACTGAAGACTGCATGTTCCACATTTTATAATAAAGAAATTATAAATATATCCTAATTATATTTTTAAAAGAGTGTTCGGTTTCCACGTTAAACTGTGGGTCTAAGGTGGAGTGAAAACCTGAACCGTTGTCACTCTTCGAGCTAGTTGTTATTATTATTATTAAAGAGAAAATCATGCATTAACATGCTTTTCGGTCATACTACTGACTCGGATCAAATGATGCATTAACATGCTTTTCGGTCATGCTACTGACTCGGATCAAATGATGCATTAACATGCTTTTCGGTCATACTACTGACTCGGATCAAATGATGCATTAACATGCTTTTCGGTCATACTACTGCCTCGGATCAAATGATCCTGTTATTTTAAATCCGGTTGAATAATCCTGTTATGTTGAAATGTGGAAGAGTAAGCAACGACTCCCTGACGAGATGTATTTCGATCCACAGAACAGCTGTTCACTGAAGGCTGCATGTTCCACATTTTATAATAAAGAAATTGTAAATATATCCTAATTATATTTTTAAAAGAGCATTCGGTTTCCACGTTAAACTGTGGGTCTAAGGTGGAGTGAAAACCTGAACCGTTGTCACTCTTCGAGCTAGTTGTTATTATTATTATTAAAGAGAAAATCACGCATGCTTTTCGGTCATACTACTGTCTCGGATCAAATAACCTGTTATTTTAAATCCGGTTCAATAATCCTGTTATGTTGAAATGTGGAAGAGTAAGCAACGACCCTCCATATATATATATATATATATATATATATATATATATATATATATATTATATATATATATATCGAATTATAGACACTTGCAGAAATCCTTTCCTCGTGAAAGGAAAAACAATGCTTAATGCTTAACTTCTTATATTGAATAAATAACCACTCACTCGTGAAAGTTCCTCTAATTATATTTTTAAAAGAGTGTTCGGTTTCCACATTAAGCTGTGGGTCTAAGTTACGCGTAAATATAAAATATTTTCATTGTAGAAATAATAATAATGATGATAATAAGAAACGGAGTGGGAGGTGTTTTTTGCTCGAATAGTTTGAAGAAGGATTAAGCCTCGTCCAAAAAGGTCTTTAGGGAGACGATTCGAATTGACCTAGTTTCTGCCTTTCCTCGTGTGTGTGTGTGTGTGTGTGTGTGTGTGTGTGTGTGTGTGTGTGCACGAGTTGTTTATTTGTTTATTATTATATATATATATATATATATATATATATATATATCCGGGTTTGGGGAATGACAATCGTGTGTTTTGATTTTTTCCTTAAATTTTCTTTTCATTTGGAGTGAAGGGAGACTTATCAAGAGCGGACTGGAAGGAAGGTCTCTCAACCAGCAGGTGTTCTTCGAAAATATAAAGATGTCATTAGTCGTCCGACCCCGTTATAGCGGATTGTGTTTTGGCTAATTTCAACTTTAAGTGAATCTTCCAATTGATTAACTATATAAATATATTGTGGTATTTTATATGGTTGATTCTTCCAATTGATTAACTATATAAATATATTGTGGTATTTTATATGGTTTGTGAGCACGAGTGATTCATTAGTTTATTATATATACAAGTACAGATGGGTGGGGGGATTTGGGGGAATGAGGAGCGTGTGTTTCGAATTGTTTCGTAAATTTTCATTTCGTTTCGTTATTCGTGACTTAAATATTTATAATAAAAATTAAGTGTGCAAAAATTATTTATTTAATAAAGAGAATTTAATTGGATTCATCGATTAACTACCGTCATATAAATATATATTGTGGTACACTATTTAAATGGATGATTAATATATGGTTTTTGCTATCTGGAATACATGGCGCTATCTGGCAACTCAGCCAGAATAGAGGTTTATAAAAGACCGAGAGACGACTGACGGAGTCATTACAAGCTCGGCTCCCAGCCGAGCAAGGACCTCTGGTCCTTCTCTTTCTGGCCCTTTGGGAAAACCCCTTAGAGGCCTCTTAGGTTAGGTAAACGAAAATAGCTTGGGGGAGAACTCCGCCTCCAAGTTGCATGCCTTGCAATCAAAGGCACCTACTCTCTCTCTCTCTCTCTCTCTCTCTCTCTCTCTCTCTCCTTCAGGTGTACCCCTCCCCCCTTGGCTCAGCCAACTGGCTGATTAGGAGCCTATAAAACAACGCCTACTCGGCTGAAGTCTTAATATGCACTTGGCTCCTTCCAGGTGAACACCTCTCCTCCTTTCTCTCCTTTCTGGCCCTTTGGGGGGAATAGCTTGGGGGAGAACTCCGCCTCCAAGTTGCATGCCCCTTGCAACCTCGGTTGGCAACAAAGGGCCCTCTGGGGGTATTTTTTTAAATTTTTTTATTTTATTTTTTTTTTTTGCAACACCCCCCCTTTACAACACCCCACCCCCCTTTGCAACAACCCCACCCCCTTTGCAACATTACGTAATCACTTGCAACATTCCTGCACTCTAACCTTTTGCGGCTATACTACTCACCTCATCTATCTCCATCCGTGCATCATATTCATGCTCCCACAAGATTCTGTATGTGAACCTGGCACCTATAAGTTGATCACGGGTGCGCGTCCACGCACGGCAGTCGGCAGGAGATCTACCGTGGATATCTCCGGTGATTCCACACTCAGAACGGGGGCATCCATGCCACCAGCAACCGTTAAAAGTGTACACAGTCTTCTCACGAGTGGCACGGTTTTCACTTAGCCCATCAACCTAAAAAACACGACCATTAATCTTAATTGGTACCTCCCCCGTGTTGCGGGCGTGCTTTATGTATACACCTGTCTGTTGTTGTATGTGTATGAGCCAGTAAATAGCCTTGTGACCATAACTGCGGGGAATGTTTATGTGAATAATTGCTAAGGTGTTTTTAGGCATGAAGCTATTCTTGAACACCGTAAAGCATAATGACGCGATGGTGGTTGCGACTTGCAGCGGATCGCATTTGAAACGGACTATGTACATTCTTCTAAAGGCCTGGAAACATACTCTAAGCACGCACACATCATTCACGCAATAACGTTCACACTCAGCAGCTATATTATAAGGATTACATTCATTAAAACTGTCGTAGTATCGATCAAAGTCTTCGCGCTCATCTACACTCATACAATCATAGTTAAAATAATGTTTGGGTGGAGGTAGACCTACATAGTTTAAAGTCTCGCTAGTGAGGAAAGTGTAAGGGAAGTTGCCTTTTGATACTTCAGCTGCTACCCCAATCACCTTGGGTAGCTTTGCTAATTTACAAGGCGTGAATAATAATGTATCTTTAAATTGCACATTACCTCTTATTTGCATCTGTATAAGTTTGTTTCCTCTTTTCAAGGGATCACCCGTGAATATCTCAGATGACTCGTGCTCGAGCAGCTCCTTATAAAGGAACTGTGTGTCAAATTTTGCCCCGTTATGGGCAAGAATATGCACAGTCATTTTTTTTAACTTTACGGCTAACTTGACAATATAGGACACAAATAGCTTCACAGGGCTATCGTGGACATTCGTATTAAAAACATTTGTCCGTTTACCACATTTGTAGCACTCATCACACTCGATCTTCATACACTCATCGCAGATAGGTTGGCTCACAAGTAAATGCTGAATTACATCTTTGGTTTCTGCGTTCGTGTATGTTTCTATATCGTAGTATACAGTTATACAAGGTTTGTTTTTAGGCTTGGCGTCTTTCATATAACATACATGTTTTACGCCATCCGCCTTATATTCCTCCTGGCATGTAGAACAGTGAATTTCGTCACACTTGTGCTTGAAATTTCCGCTACCATTCAAGGTGTGAAACATGCCACATTCACAGATTCTCATTTTCCTGCACGTGCCAATTGATTTATGGAAATCAAAACAGCTATTGTTGAAAAATGTGCGTCTACACACATTACAGTCCCTCTTCTCAGCTTCAACTACACGGCTTTCACATTTGGGGCTTTTACACTGTTCACATACCATGTGGCAATCTTTACAATGTTTCACTATATCATCCGCAAACTCGAGACACCCCTTACACAATCATGATGTCGCCCATATTTTCGACTTTTATCATAACTCGCGTAAAGGCACCTTATATTACGGATTGGGAGATACGTTGTACCTGACAGTCCTAAAATAAGTAGGGGTCTTGTACGATCTCTCACACTGCTTTTAAAAACATACACAGTCCTACGACGATCATCCAGGCCAAATACCACTATACGGACATTCATTTTCTGCTCTACCCTTCTCAGTTCTTCAGGACCCATATTACAGTCAAATTCAAGTTCAGAGTCTACAGCTAGTTTACGGACTCGCTCCACGATCGTAGGCAACCAAATGTTTTTGACCCGTGTATTTTGTACAGTAAACATGCGGGCCAAGACTACTGCTATAAAGCCGCAACCACGATCGACGTTTATATGCCTTCTATAAATAGCCTGAGAATTGAAGTTAAGAGTATACGGAGTGGTACTATGACCCGCAACACGGAATACACGGTCAATATTTACCGTGAAGTTGTCCGTATTGAATGCTATACTACTTTGGGCAGCTTGCTTTATACGTGCTAATATATAATCTATATCTTCAGCAGCCAAACGTCTAAATAGCACTACCACCCAAAAATCATCTACATCACCATTAGTGATGTAGCGGATGTCATTTTTTTCACATCCGCGGATGCGGATGCGGATGTCTACATTTTCGTTATTTTTTAGGATATATTCGAGATTTGTTGTGTTTAACGTATATAATAAGTTATTATATAGAGAGAGCTGTAGCTATAATGTAGTATAATTGATTAATTGTACAATAATTGCTGTACTTTTCTCTGAACATATAAAATAATATCAAGCATCTAACTAATATAGAAATCAATTAGTGAATTCGTCTGCAAATAAATTCGTTATATTTTGTTGAGTTTCAGCCACAATTAGAAACCATAATTGTGTTACCAGGATGCGGGACGTGAACCCAACTCAAATGCATCCCACCAACCTCTTTCCCCAACCTCCACCCTTATAGAAAGAGATCTTTAATTAGCTTGATAACTATTTATATTAAGTTTAAAGTTTTATTAGGCATATTTATAAATGAGTAATTAAAATAAAGTAAACTAAGATGTTCATCGTTTAATGTTCAAACTTAATTACACGTATAGGAAGGTTATGCTTAAGGAACATTAATTTTTCTGCCTTTTCTGCTGCCAGTCTGTTTCTCTTTTCATCATATATTAATCCAGCACTGCTAAATAATCTCTCGCTTGGTACGTTTGTTGGAGGACAGGCTAAATGTTTCCTTGCAAGTTTACTCAAGTATGGATAGATATTCTGCGTATTTTTCCACCAACTAATAGGATTGTCACATACAGCCAGGCGTTTTTCTTGGTGATAGCTCTCGATCATTTTTACTACATCTTTTGACATCGCGTAGGTCTCGTCATTGCTGCTTGACTCAAGAAACTGAGAGACAGATTCTGTGATAGATTTGCTTGTTGAAGGTGTTGGTTCTGTCACTGAAACTTTTATTCTTTTGGTGGGTGGCGAAGCGACAGATTCAAGAGATTGAAGCTCTTCAACTGCTTTGCCAAGTGATGATTTAACTCGTTCTAATGTACTAGGTGAAAATAACTTAGCTTTGTAACGTGGATCTAAGTAGGTTGCAAGAGAGTAACTTCATACAAGAACAGCCTCTCGTCTTGTCGCTTGCATCACTTTTGCGCACAATGAACTAGTTCTATTAATATAGTAGAATTTGATAATTTCCGCTTATTAATGACATTTTATCTCAACGGTCCACATCCGCACGACATCCGCAGTCCAAAGTGCGGATGCGGGTGCGGATGCGAGAAAATGTGCGGATGTTCCGCGGATGCGGATGCGGATGTGACCTACATCACTAATCACCATCATCTGAGCCGAAACCGAAGGACAGACTCGTCCTGACTTCACCCTCGTCGCGGTTCTGAGGGGCAAACTCTACAATGCGCTCTACAACGCGACGTAGTCCATACTCAACGCCATTGCTATACACGGATCTAGGATCGACCCTGACTATATACCGATTTCTAGTCAAGACTGGGGTGGGGGCAACGGTACACACCAACTCAAATGTTATATCATCCTCAACAGTACGGGGGATAGCTGTGGAGGATGGACAAGGAGCTATATTGGATGATGTAGGGTAGGCAACGTAAGACGTAGAGGGTTGGGGATCTATTATTGCAGAACGGGTGGGAGCTGTGGAGGATGGACAAGGGACTATACTGGATGATGTAGGGTTGGCAGCGTAAGACGTAGAGGGTTGGGGCTCTATTATTGCAGAACGGTTGGGGGCTGCGGAGGATGGACAAGGGACTATACTGGATGATGTAGGGTTGGCAACGTAAGACGTTGAGGGCTGGGGCTGTACCACGGATTGTCCAATAACCGGTCCGTATTTTGTACGCTTTATACCTGACGTGGAGGGTTCTTCATCATGTCTCCGTTTTGAACGTGCAACAGGTGTCTCTGGTAGGGATTCATAGGCGGGTATGGGTACTGTAGATGCAGGGTCAGTGGGATCATCCGTGATATCGATGATGGGCGGTTGTACATCATCGTCATTAACGGTTCTGTGGAAGAAGAAAACAAAATATAAGGAACAGAACTCGTTATTTGTGATATTCTGTAAATGAGTCACTTAGGGGTGTGACGTGTTAGAAATGGAGCTGTAGAAAAATTCAGATTCACGAGCCCATCCACATGTATTATATCTGGCCCGACAGGTTGTGGTAAAACGGTGTTTATGCTTAATATCATTAAAGAAAAGGGTGAAATGTTCTCAAAATTTGTGCATAAAGTTATATGGTGCTATTCGACATACCAATCAGTGTTCAACGAGTACCAAGGCGACGTTTTGTTCCACAAGGGGGTCTATGACGTTAATTCACTAAAGGGAAATGAACATACAGTCATCGTAATTGACGACCTCATGTTGGAGATGAATAAAACGTTTGCCGAGACATTTACAGTATTCTCCCACCACCTTAACATAAGCGTGTTCTTCATCAATCAGAATCTATTTTTCAAAAATAGATACATGCGCGATGTATCGTTAAATACGCAATATCTAGTCTTATTCGCGCAACGTAGAGATGTGTCACAAATTGGGTATTAGCCAGTCAAATGTTCCCGAGTCAACGTAAGGAGTTTTTGGAGGTTTATAAAGAGGTCACAAAGCAGTTATGGATATTTGCTATGTGACCTTCACCCGCGAAACACGTTTAGGGTGCTTCTAAGAACGAATATATTTCCAAACGAGCCTGAAACCGTGTACATTCCAGAATGATGAATAGGATAAAGAAATACCGAGAATTAATAAAAATCTATCAACGACTGCCTCGGGCGTTGCAGCAGATGCTTGCTAAAAATATCGACTCTGACTTTTTAAAATGCATCTGCGAAATCTGCCTGAATGTTATAAAATGTAATGTTCCAATGAAATCCTGTCAGAAGGCTCGCTTACGTCGTTACAAGAACATAATACGTACGCTCGCCCATAAAAGTCAGACTGTGGGTAAGAAAAAGCGTATTATTGTACAAAGAGGTGGTCGTTCCTCCCATCTTATTTTCAATTTTGGGTCCTTTACTGACTAGCTTAATATAATGAAGAAGGTGGTTGTGATCCCGCACGAGGTGTATGCTTCATTACAAAGGCCCCAGACGCGGTTCTAGAACCCCGTAAAAGTAGGCTTAAAAGAATGGAGAGTGAGCTACTACTCCTATTAAACAGTGAAAAGGCGCCTGATGAGAAAAGGGTTTTGTATCAAGAGGCTTTGCAGAAATTTCTTCACGAGTACGAAGATTATAAACATCCTACAGAGCTCCCCGTGAGGCACAGCTCGAGTAGCGTTGAGCATAGTGACACAGGGCCTGAGCAACCAAAGAGTAGCGGAACACAGCACATCGAACATGTGCTAAAAAACAGCCTCCCCATACATTGAGGAATAAAGGGTTAAGTCTTTATAACCTATTGAGTGAGGACCCTATCATACAGTGGGGCGACACAGGCGAGGTCATTGTTGATGGAACAAGGGTACAGGGTCCAATATCGTTGATATTGTTCACGATCTGGTGAGAAAGTGGGACAGGCCTCACCAACAGGATGGAGACATATTAAGGCAAGGCTGCAGCAAATAAATGTCCCCAAAACATTGATAGGTAATCTGAATAGGTTAAAAGACTTGGAGCAGCGTCGCACGTGTCACAACTGAGTACACCTTCGCCCACAACAGCTGCAGTGTCTCTGAAGAGAAGAAAGAAGAGAGTAGAAGGCCAACCTTATCCACGTGCCTCTAAAATACGCAAATGGCTAACGTATTAAGTAAACATATTATGACATTTCTAGCCCAGCATCCTATGGTGGCGTTAATAGACTGTACAGAGCTACTTATGGTGTAAGGAAAAAAGATGTTGAGAGATTTTTACGCGGCAGGATGCTTACACACTTCATAAACCGGTGAGAAAAAGGTTTAAAACAGCCAAGACAACAGCCGCATCGATTGATTCTATTTGGCAGGCAGATTTAACAGACATGCAAAGATATTCGGTGTACAACGATGGTTACCGCTACATCCTATTCATAATAGATGTATTCTCTAGATACCTGTGGCTAGTTCCCCTGAAAAATAAATCGCCTGAAACAGTCGCTAAAGCAACCAAAACACTGATGTTGAAAGAAAACAGGATTCCAGGCTATTTTTGTACGGACATGGGGAAAGAATTTATAGGGCGTGCTTTTCAGAACATGTCAGAGTTTAATATCAGCTATTACACTTCCAACTCTATACATAAAGCATCTTTAGCTGAAAGAGTTCAACGTACCATAAAGGAACGCATGCACCGTTATTTTACACATAAAAGCACGCTCAGATATATAAACGTTCTCGATTCACTGGCTTCATCCTACAACCGCTCACACCACCGTACGATCGGTACAACGCCTAACGATGTTTTAGAAAGAGGCAGGCGACCGAGAAGTGATGGACCACCACCACCACCGCCACCACAATCTGTGCGTTTCAAAATCAATGATTATGTAAGGTTGTCACGTTCGGGAAATAAATTCGCGAAGGGTTTTGAGCAAGGATGGACACGCGAGATTTTTAAAGTTAGAGCTATGAGGCCTAAAGGCGAGATAATGATGTATTACGTTGAAGATTTGAATGGGGAAGAAATCTCGGGGGTTTTTACCGCGAGGAACTTCAGGAAGTACCATTTAATTTAGGAAAAAATGTGTTTAAAATTGAGAAAATTTTAGGAAGCATAGGCGCAGGAAAGAGAAAAATGTACCTGGTGAAGTGGTTAGGTTATTCAGAAAGCTTCAATACCTATATAAAAGCTGATGCAGTCATGAAGCTTAATTAGTATGCAACATGGCCCCCAACCATTTCTACGTCACGCTCCCGTCCTCCTCATCCCTGTCGGTGCACCCTAACAACACATTAGCCAACTTTGTAACAGAACTCCATGGGCCCATTGATTTGGGTCGTGATTCGCATGAGGTGGGGGTATGTGAAATTCAGCTGGACACCGTCTTTTTAAATATTGATTATAAAGACGCCGTTTTTACAATTCTTAGAAACTGTGACGAGTGCGCCAAAGCCGGCGGGGTAACTCGGGACGAAACTATACGCATCGCCCGGACTAAGGTCGCACAGTTTTTCAGTACAACTGTGACACTAGGCCCGGGTCGCTATGGTTCGGTTGAGGATGTTGTGAGAGACTTAAACATATGTTTAAAAAACTCGCACCTTACGAATGATTTAATATACGAAATCGTAAACAGAGGAGGCGCTGCACATACTCTAATGCTAAAATCAAAGGCTAATAGAAATCTTAAAGACGGAAGAGTGTTCAAAATTATAACCGAGGGGCGTTATCGAGCAGCCTTCCAAAGAGACACCTATCACGTGGTACCGGATGACTTGTCCCGCTTAATGTACCAGCTGAAGATGGAGAAAATGGCTGAAGGCCCTGAGCCGCCAGAATGTGCTATATTTATAGCAATATAGTAGAACACCAATTTGTTGGGGACACCAGGCCCGCCTGGTACGCATTGCACACATCCCCAACCATAGAGGCAGGGGTTTGAGTATTACATATGACAGGCCCCATTATGTGAATGTCGCAACTAATCTAATAACTAATATCTCAATATATATAAGAACGGTGGGGGTAAAAATTTTCCATTCGGTGACGGGAGCTTGAAGTGAAGCTGCACTTTCGCCGCACTGAGTTATAATGGTCAGAAAGCCATTCACGGTGTACCGGGGTGAGATATCAGGCGGCAGTGGCCTTGGGCCATTTTTTCATCCATACTGCGCACAGCTGTACCACTATTGAAGAGGGGGCCAGGTATCTTGGGAGGAAGGCCTTACAAACAGGATTTAACGCGGCAGAGGAAATGCTCGCGGACTAAACCTAAAGAAGCTCTAAAAAAACATTTAAAACGTACGCGGGATGAAATCATCAAAGATGCGAAGAGGAAAATGCGTGGCGGAGGAAAGAAGAAGAAAGGGGGTACCAACACGTGGTGTAAAGAAGAGAACTGTTAGGAAGAAGAAGGGATCACGTGGTATTAAACGTAAAAGGGTGCCAAAAAGAAGTGTTCTAAGCGTATGAAACCTGTGACCGATCATTTTTTTAACTGATATAAACTGAGGATGCTACTCTCACGATTCATAGATTGATGACTCTCGCGGGAGGTGGCACTGTTTCTGACTCATCATGACACGTTTCATTCATCCTTGCAGCTCACAGTGCTGTAAATCGGAGCTATCCCTCTTTGATATGCCTCCAACTCAAGTTTCTATTGAGCACAGTGACTTTATTACAATTAACCCTTTAAACACGATTAGCTCGCCCAGTGCCCCTATAGAGTTCGTGATACCCAGCTCAGGCCCTTACCTTTTTGACCCAAGCTGTATGGAGCTGTACGCCAAACTTCGCATAGCTCATTCTGACGGAACGGACTGCGATGATAATTATGCTGCATACCCCGAAACAAACTTTCTGCACACCATATTTGGTCAGTGTGACGTATATTTAAATCAGACTAACATCTCAGCAGGCACTGGCTACTATCACCTACGAGCATATCTGGAAAACGTCCTCAACTTTTCAAAAGAAGCAAAGGACACCTTTCTATCCGCTGAGGGCTATTACCACACTAAAGATGAAGATGGAATAAAGGAAAAATTTAAAAATTCTAAAAAAAAGATATATGAATGCTTTGGACGCTTGCACACAGACTTTGCATTCCAGGAGAAGTTACTTATGAACGGTGTTGATATGAAATTGAAACTTACACGTACAAGTCCCGAGATCTGTATAAACCTGGACGCTGCCCAAGAAGAAGGCGCGAAAGCTATCGTAGTTCATGTCATGGAGACCTATTTGCGTATACGCCGAGTGAAATTAAGTTCCGCGAAACATATAGAAATTGAGAAAGAGCTGGTACACGCCACAGTGAAATACCCAATTAATAGGGTACAGATCAAAATGTATACGATTCCCACAGGATTGGTATCGAAGCAGATAGAAAACATCGCTCTTGGTGTTCTGCCTAAAAGAGTTCTGATCGGTCTACAAGATCATTCCACGGCAAATGGAGATTATAAAAAGAGTGCATTGAAATTTGAGAATTTTGGGCTTAAAAATATTACATTATATGTCAACGGCGTCGCGCTGGGTGGGACTTTGAATATGGACTATTCGACAGATGCTGTGTTCCCACTCTGTGCGAGGGCTTACAGCGGTTTGGCACATAACACAGGAGCGTGTGATGAACTAGGAATCGGTATAACACAGAAAGAATTTGTGGAACAGTTTAACATTTATTCATTTGACCTTACGCCTGACTTAACCGCGGGGTAAACACCCATTTAAACGCCCAGCAGACCGGGACGGTGGCAGTACGTTTGGAATTCGCCAAACCTACAGACACGCCTTTAAGTGCGCTCGTGTATCTAGAAACACAGGCCCTAATAGAGCTGGATCGTTTCCGGAATATAAACACAGATTTTTAAAATGGACGCAAATACCCTCAAGAGAGTGGTGAAAAGTGATTGTTTCGCGAGTTCCAAATTTATCGGGGTTTTTGCAAAGAATAAAATATTGATGCCACCTAGCACGAGAAGCTGGCACGGTGCCATCGTTAACACCGACATTGTGTGTGGCGAGGGAATTCACTGGTTTGCTATTTATTTTAAAACTAAGGAAAGAATGTATTATTTCGATTCACTCGGTCTCTCGCCATGGCACGACTCGAAAATCGTAAATTTTATCTCGCAATTACGTGTGCCTGAGGTAATTTGGGCCCCATATCAACTTCAAAGTTTTTATAACGAGACCTGTGGGTTATATTGTATATTGTTTCTCTTGCATATGTCTCGCGGGAAGAGATTTATGAAATTTTAAATTTATTCGATTTGTGTGACACAAATATCAACGATAAATATGTATGCAGACAGATAAAAAAAAATTCCCACATGTTACAACCCCCTGTAAGCCCTATATTGTGTAAATATGTATATATATTTGTAACAATTAAGAATTGGGGCCGTACATTAATTCATCTGACAAGTCTACTGCTGATGAAGCATGGTACATAAAGTCATCCTGGATGGTAGAGAGGAATTTTAGCTCTTGCTTAGGTAGCCAGTGCTCCTGCAGGAGTATCAAATCTGCACTGTCGCAGATTTTATGAACATCTACAGTTGAATTCCTCACTGACCTTACATTATATGAGACTGTTTTCAACAAGTTATCTGCCATGACTGAGAGAGAATTTATTATTAGTAAAATTATTATTATTTTACACAGTACAACTTTCAGGCATTACCGTTAGGGCACCTATTATTATTATTATTATTATTATTATTTTGCCTGTTATCAAATCTCCTGGAAAAGTGAATAAACTTCTTAACAATAATACCGTCTGGCCATTGACTCATATTATACGGGTTGAAATGCGCATTTACACCTTTAATTATTACTTTAAATGAGTTATAATATCGAGATTTCGCGTTTAGTTTATTAACTATCAATATACTATGTTCACCAATGACTTCTTCCATCGTGTGTTGAATATCGCTTGCCTCGTTCGAAAGCTGAATTCGCGACACAAAGAGGGTAAGATTCCCCATCAGTGGCCTCGCCGCGGAGACCGGTTGAGGAAACCTTCGGGAAGGGCGCCTGTTAACAGTTATCCACCCGTCGTCCTCCTCCCTCGATCTCCCTGAGGCAGGGTTCGCCTACCTGGGGGATGGGTGGCACAACCATTGGGGGATAGGAGGCCCCTCCCTTACTCTGTGGCTTGGTGAGGGTCTGTTAGCGGTGTTTATAACCTGACGGCCGCGCGTGCCCCTCCTTCTTCGGTGGGAGGGGGGGGGGGAACTGCGCACCGAGCGAGGCGTAATCGAACACCTCTCCTCTGCAGCGGGAGGCAGGGAAGAGGGCAATGATGCCTCGTCTCTCGGCATTGGACCGTCCCTGTTCCTCATTGTGAAATCGGGAGCAGGGGTCCTTTCCTGAACGGGAGGGGGGTTGACAGCTACCCCTGCATGCTGCGTTTCCATCCCACCTTCAGGGGGGGAATTGGAGGCGGGGATTTCGTTTCCCTCGCTGCCCGACGCGCTTCTTGGAGATCTGGCTTGCTGAATTACTTCCGAGTAACTGGGCTTTGGGAGGGGCGTCTCTTTCAACGCATCTAAATATCGACACTTTATTTATAATCAGTGTTGGGCACTAAAGCGTTAATCCGATAAGAGTTAATTAACGAATTTAACTTTTTTTAACGGACTATTAACGGAAGTTAATTTCCATTTATCGTTATCGGACCAGTTAACTTCCGATAACTCGATATTTAGTCTGTTAAAGTCCGTTAACACGTTAACTGCAAGGAAGATCACCACTCCGCGAATGAATTCAAACCGCCATAACTTCAGTCTGCCAATTCCGTCCTCTGCCGCAGTAAAACGGCTCTTCTCTCTCGGCAAGGACATCCTGAGGCCCAAGAGGTCAAGACTGGCAGTTGGGCCTAACTTTGAGAAGTTGGTCTTTCTGAAGGGCAACCAGCACATTGTGTCATAGTCTTTAATAAATGTGCCTAAAATTTAATTTTACCTTTCAGTTCCCGCCATAATAATTCTCTGGTAAATTAAAATTTAGTTAATGGTTAGTGGTTACAAGGGTTTCAAAACATGTAATCAGTACATTTTTATTAAAATAAAAAAAAAAGTTATTAAGCAAAAAAGTTGCAAAACTTGATAAAAATACAGTTAAATACCTATTTATTGTTGGATTTTGCATAAATAAACATTTTCTATGGGTTTTAAAGCTTTTTTCCTTGATTTTTTTAAATGTTAGTAAAGAAATAGTTATCGTTAACGGATTATCGTTAACTTCCGTTAACTTTGAGGTAAAATTATCGGATTATCGTTATCGGAGTTAAAAATTGGGGTTAACGGATTATCGTTATCGAAGTTAACTTTTTGGTTAACGGTGCCCACCACTGTTTATAATGTCTTTCAGGGTATTCTCGTTTCTAGAATTACCTCTACGGGTTGGGAGTGTAGCACTGAACAGGGTGTTTAATTGTATCCTCGCATGTTCTATTTCTTCTGAATCATAAAAATCATGACAGACAGATACAAGAAGGTCTGACCTAATATGATCTACTTTGTTAAATATAAAACATAATGGATTTTCTACAAGATTTACAGCAGACGACCCCATTGTATCTGTAACGGCTTGCGGGGGAGCGTAGCTGGTGGGGAGTGGTTGAGGGTGGAGACGGGGGGAACGCCGAAAGGGGTCCCACTTCTCGTCCCTTTAAATCATGCTCGGGATACCAACGGTTCGATGCTCAGGCATCTTTTCACATTAATTATGTAACTATTACTAACTATGACACAAAAAGTATACACGCGGAGTCACTGTACGATTATACCGTAATGAAACATACATTTCCCGCGATCACTTTCAAAACTTTTACTATTAAACGGAAGATTCGCAGTGTATATGGTGGGGGTAGGGCGGGAGAGGGGAACGGGATGGGGATGCTAAAAGGAGTGCCCACTCCTTGTCCCTTTAAATCATGTAAGCGTGTAAGTTTGTAAATATATATAAAGTAATATAACCTATTTATTTGCTTGGTCTTTCATTTAAGATTTCAGAGCCTTTACCTGGCCTTTTGAAAATATTTTGAACAGTTTATGTAGTTAAAATTCACTCGTTCATTCGTTTCGTTCGTTCGTTCATTCGTTCGTAATTTTAAGGGGCTCACTCGCTCGTTCGTTCGTATGCCCGCTATCTCAAGGTCACTGTTTCATACCTCATAGGTCCAAGAAGGTAGTGCCGGATGTCGCTAAAAAATTTGATAGTAAGACGGAGCACAAAACTGACAAGCGTCACTGGCACTGGCACTTTAACGAAAATATCACGCCTTAACCTAACCAATCGTCAAGGGCGGACAGTTGACCTGACCGGGCATTCAGTTAACCTAACGGAGCATTCAATAATTTAAATTTCAATAATTTCAATAATTTCAGTCGAACTGGATTGAGTCTCTAAATTGAAGTTCTGCCTTTTCACAAAATGGCCGGCTGGATAACCAGCCATTTTGAAAAATGGCCAATATGCCGGCCTGTTTGAAAAGTGACGGCATTGTAATGCCCATTTGTAAAAAGGCCATCATATTGCCCTTTTTGCAAATGGGCCGGCCATTTTGAAAAAAGGCCGATTTCGCAAAAGGCCGTAACATATATATATATATATATATATATAGTGAGACGTGGAAAGTAATCGTTTAGCTAATTTTCTCGAGGATAGGTTCCTTATTCAAAAGGTTAGGGAACCTACAAGGTTGGACAGTATTTTAGATTTAGTAATAACTACGGAGGAAACTCTAATCACGGATCTTCAAGCAATACAACCGTTAAGCAATAGCGATCACAATATGGTAGAGTTTGTCCTCTCAGTAAGTCACTCGAAACCAGCTAACTCGAATAAAATTCCTAACTTCCAGCACACAGACTTTTGTAAATTTCGAAATGAATTGTCACACGTCAATTGGGAAAACGTAATGGGGATCTCCAACGCAAAACTAATGTGGGAATCGTTTGAAACAGTATTTAGGACTATAGATAAGGAATGTGTATCGTACAAAATTAAACATGCGAAAGTAAACAACAAGCCCTTGTGGTTTACTTCTCGAGTAGGAGATATTATAAAGAGTAGAGATAGGGCTTATAGGCTACATAAGTGCGATAAAGACAATTTGTGGCTACGAAACAACTATTTATCTCTAAGGCGTGAAGCGAAAAGTGTAATAAAAAAGTCCAAGCGCGAATTTGAAATCTCCATAGCTCGTGACGGCAAAGAAAACCCCAAGCAATTCTTTCAATACGTCAACAATAGGAATCCAGTAAAAAGTGTCTTGGGGCCGTTGAAAAATTTTAACGGAGAGCTAGTTTCTGAAAACAAGCAAATGGCTACCTTGCTAAACGAAATTTTACGTCAGTTTTTAATATAGAAGATGTAACGAATATCCCTACGGTCATAGACATAATGCCTTTTGATAATGGTAATATTTTGGATAATATTGTGTTAGTGAAAGGGAGATAATGCGCTATATTGATAAAATGAAAATGCCTAAATCACCGGGGCCGGATTCCATATATCCCATACAACTAAAAGAATTAAAAGAAAGCATTGTTGTGCCGCTAACAAAGATTTTTAATGCGTCTATTTCTGAGGGGTGCGTACCAGATAATTTCAAATTAGCAAATTTAACACCTATCTTTAAGAAAGGCGATAAAGGTGCGGCGGGAAATTATAGGCCAATGAAGTTAACGTCTGTTGTAGGTAAGCTACTGGAATCAATAATTAGGGATCGTATAGTCGAACACTTAGAATTGCATAACTTGGTTAGAAATACGCAGCACGGTTTTTGGCGAAACAAATCTTGCTTAACCAATCTTTAAGAATTTTTTCAAAGCGTGGTTGACGTTTACGATAGACATCGGGCGGTTGATGTAGTGTATTTAGATTTTCAAAAAGCGTTTGACACCGTACCGCACAAGACTCACTGAAAAAACTAAGGCTCATGGAATCAGGGGTGTAGTAATAAATTGGATAGAAGAGTGGTTGCGAGGTAGGAAACAGAGGGTGGTCGTTGATGGAGCGGAGTCGTGTTGGGCTAATGTAGCGAGCGGCGTTCCTCAGGGTTCTGTATTGGGCCCCTTGCTTTTTTTATATATATAACGATTTAGTTGTCGGCCTAGTCACTTCAGTTTCAAAGTTTGCGGATGACACGAAGTTGGGTGGTAGGGCAATTAATGACGAAGATAGAGGTAAAATCCAAGAAGATCTGAACAAAATCGTAGATTGGTCAGTCACATGGCAAATGAGATTTAACGTCGATAAATGCAAAATTTTACATATAGGTTCGCGTAACGGTAATTTTGCATATAGTATGTCAGGGAAGGAGTTAGCAAGTGTAGAGCAGGAAAAAGATTTAGGAGTTATGGTCACTGGTGATTTAAAAGTAGCGAAACAAAGTACATCAGCGGTCAATAAAGCGAACAAAGTGCTAGGCTTTATAGCTCGGAATTTTGAATACAAATCGCGCGATATTATTGTTCCTTTTTATAAATCATTAGTTAGACCCCCATTTGGAGTACGCGATCCAATTTTGGAATCCGCATATGGCCATATGCCAAAAGATATAGACAAAATCGAAAGAGTTCAAAGACGAGCAACTAAGATGATTCCGTCGCTTAGGTCGAAGTCGTACGAGGATAGGCTTAAGGAGTTAAAATTGACTACACTCGAGACTTGGAGGGTAAGGGGTGATCTAATCCAGGTTTTCAAAACTATGGATGGGTTCAGTAATGTAGATAGAGATAGCTTTTCGAAATATCTCAATATAATAGGACTAGAAATAACGGGTGTAAGTTGACAAGTAGAAGGTTCGAGACAGCAGTTGCCAAAAACTTTTTTATGCATATAACAGTAAATAGCTGGAATCGATTAGACGCATATGTTGATAGGTTGAGTATAGTTTAAGGTAGTAAAGTTAAGGCTTTGTGGTTCGGAACCCACGTAAAATTGTAGGTCCTCTCCGCCACCACGGAGGACATGCACAATACACAATTACGAACACAGTTAGGAAGACCAGCCATGAGTGGATCCTAAGGTCTTTGATGGTCTGAAACATTTTATATTATTTATATATATATATATATATATTTATATATATAATATATATATATATATATACTGAAATAATCCGCAGGAGGAAAAAAATTATTTTATAATTGAAGCACTCTATACATATAAAAATTCTGAACTGTCTTTGATGGTCTGAAACATTGTATATATATATATATATACTGAAATAATCCGCAGGAGGAAAAAAATTTATTGTATAATTGAGGCACTTTATACATATAAAAATTCTGAACTGTGCCAAAAGCTCTCCAATTTTCCTAGTGAGAATTCATAAACTTTAATAATTTCTTGAGAAATTCAAATACTTTGATAACTATCGATGAAAAATTCCAATATTGGACCTTCTGCCTTGTGCCTTCGTCCATCTTTAAAAATGGAACATATTTTTAGTTAAAGTTCCTATTAAAATTCATAAAACAAATTATCCAATTAAATTTCTGACTAAACTATTATACCTTAATAAACCTCGTTTTTCTTCCACCCCAATTGTTCATTCTGACGAAGATCAAGCTTGTTCCCCCATCTTAGACCTACACTTAACGTGGAATCCGAACCACGACCCACCACGGGCGATTAAAAATTACAACGTCCTCGCCCGGACTCGATTTTACGACCTTCCGATCAACAGCAGCAGCAGTAGCAGCAACCACTTGGCTATCCAGGGTACCCATTTAACTACCTATCAATATGTTTTTTGTAAGGATGATCACCTGGGTGAGTTGAGCGCCGCCTGCCATCGCCGAGAATCGAACTGGGGTTGGTGGACTAGTCAGCGATGCTCGGTGCATTCATAGTTTAAGTGGAAGTATGAGGAGTTAAAAATCCTCTTACATAGAGCACCATTCCGCCCATACTCCCATTTCAAGGTACGAGCAGCTCGCAGCAGCATTGCCAAACAAATGGGAGGTCATAGTACTGACCACTGAAAGCAACAATGCTCTGTGTTAGTCTAGTCAAAAGAACATCCATATCCGTATTCAGTTGATTGCAATTTTCATTAGTTTGTATTGCAGACACCCCCAGTTGTTATCAGTCCTGGTGCATGATTCTTCAGGAGCAAGATGCACCGCAAGTTTGTGTTTCCTCCCTAAGGCAACACAAATTTACCTCAGGCTTGCTCTGTACAAAATGGACAAAAACCTACCAGTATCCGCAATCGTAAACCGTCCGTGTACATACCTGTATTTAGTTTAGAATGTATATATATATATATATAATATATATATATATATATTATATATATATATATATATATCTCTCTCTGAAAAGTGTAGACTCAACACGAAAAAACACTGTATTTTTAAATTGCAACGTAACAGAATTTAAAGAAGACTACGTCGTATGGTAGAATAGACTCCCCTAAAAAACAAACCCAGAATAAAATTCGAAAAACTTTTAATACCTAATCTTTTTCTTGTTTTGTCGTTACGATTTCAATATTTCTACATTATACGTCTTTATAATACAGTTTAGTTTTCCGTCCTTACTCCTGTAAGTATCATCGAGTTTTTCCCACCAATATTCCAAACAGAATACCGTTGTTGTTCTCACTCAAGCTCGATTTTAACCGTTGGATTTTCAATTTTTTTCCGACTGCTTTAATTTTACCAATTGTCTATTTCAAAAATGTCATTGTTTTATTATTTATCATCCAACTAAACTTCGTGATTTTCCACGTTCATATTTCCCTTCATGATCGCGCTTCGTATCTTATTATATAACTATTTTATGTACCCGAAGCTATCTGTATTTTATATATATGTGGTCCCGTACCATTGTTGGTCTATCTATTTTTAATTGTTCCTTCATTTCTTAATCTTTAATTATGTTCACTGTCTGAAATTATTTTCTTTTGTAATATACCGACTAACGACTTCTATTTCCTGAACATTTGTATTGTTGTAAAGTATCAATTTATTTTTATTTGCTTTCACTTATGTTTATATTCCCATACGGTTCAAATATTTATTTAGTCTCTCTCTCTCTCTCTCTCTCTCTCTCTCTAGGCGCGCTGCTCGACCGACACCTATACAGAATGGTGAGGTCGAGTCCGGGGAGAGATGAGGATGAGCCGGTGGCGGACGTACCTTCAACTGAAGGGTGCGTCGAAGTACAGGTGGGTGACCCTCCTCCTACGTTGGAGGGGGCTCAGTCTCCTGCGGAAGTTGCCCCCTCGTTAGTGAGGGGCTCTTCAACTCCCGACAGCCCTGGCTGTTCGGGAAACGGGTCGTGCTAGGGGGCGGTCAGAATAGGGAAGGCTCCCTCCGTGCAATGCTTTTTAATGCTAGGTCAATTAGGAACAAGTTTTGCGAACTACGGGCGCTCTTAGCATCAGAATACCAGGATATCGTTGCTATCACCGAGTCCTGGATTCATACTGATCGTAGGGACTACGTTGGGGAGTTCGAAATTCCCGGGTATAGAATGTTTCGCAAAGACCGCACCGGTGGGGAGGGGGGTGGGGTACTAATATACGTCAGGGACACGTTGAGTCCGGTTGACTGCCAGTTCCGATCGGAACGGGAGCTGCTTCGCGTCGATCTGAACGTGGGGGGGACGAACTATAGGTTAATCTTGGTGTACAGACCTCCGCATCTCCTTTTCGAGGAGGATACAGCCCTGTACACCGAACTCAGTGGCCTGCTAGGTGATAGGGTGTGTGTAGTTTTAGGAGACTTCAACTGTCGCGGCATAAAGTGGGAAGACAGGACTGCCGATGCTGAAGGGAGGAGGCTAGTTGTCTTTGCTAATGAGAACTTCCTCACTCAGTGGGTCAACGAGCCTACACGAGGCGAAAGCGTTCTAGACTTAGTATTCACGACCGAAGACAACCTCGTCACTGGCCTCACCGTTGACGAATCGTTGGGCGGGAGTGATCACGGTCTGATTAGGTTCCGTGTGCGCGTCCCTCGGGTGAAGCGTAGTAACTCGAGAGGCAGTAAGCTCGATCTCCGGCGGGCGGACTTTGTTAGCCTCAGGGATAGCGTAGGTGAGATGGGGTTAGAGGTCGGCGGCGATGTTGAGCGGGTGTGGAGTGCATTCCGGGACGAGTTTATGGTGTTGCAGTCTGGTGCCATACCCTCAAAACCGGTCACACCTGCTTCAACGCAGCCTAAGTGGTTCAATCGTGACATCGCTTTGGCTATCCGAAATAGGAAAGTAGCGTATAGGAGGGCGAAGGCCAATCGTTCCCACGAGAACACTGAAGCGTATGTCCGCCTGTGTAGGGAAGTGAAGGCGAAGGTTAGACTAGCGAAACGTAACGAAGAACTACGGGTGGTAAGCCTCTGCAAGGGGAACCCTAAGGAGTTCTTCAGTTATGTTAATAGTAGAAAGCCCATTAGAAGCATGATAGGTCCGTTAAAGGACGGAAGCGGCGTTCTGCGGACCTCCGACGTGGACATCGCCAATGTGCTTAATGAGTACTTTGCGGGAGTGTTCACCAGGGAGGATACCCGCGTCATCCCCGAGCCAGGCGTGAGGCACGAAGGTGCTGGCCTGGATGTACCGCGACAGTCGTTGCCGATAGAATAGACAAACTGAGCGCGTTTAAGGCTCCTGGGCCAGACCAGTTTCTCCCCAGAGTGTTGCGAGAAGTGCGCGACCAGGTGGCTCCCCACCTGGCTACAGTCTTCAACAAATCGTTGGAGATGGGCCAGGTGCCTGGTGACTGGAGGGAAGCCAACGTGACCCCTATCTTTAAGAAAGGGGATCACGAAAGTCCAGGGAACTATCGTCCAATTAGTCTCACTTCAGTTGTAGGTAAATTATTAGAAGGGATAATAGCTGATAGGATCGTTGACCATTTGGATTCCTACAAGCTGCTTGGGGACTCCCAACATGGGTTTAGATGGCTTAGGTCGTGTCTCACCAACTTGCTCGAGTTTTTCCACGTCATGTTGAGTGAGTATGATAAGAGTAGGGCGATTGATATACTTTATCTCGACTTTCAGAAAGCCTTTGATAAGGTACCTCACCGCCGGCTAATGGCGAAAGTGCGCGCGCTGGGTATCGGTGGGGAAATAGGTAGGTGGATTGAAAACTGGCTGAGTAATAGGCGGCAGAGGGTTGTAATTAAAGGGGCTAGTTTGGGGTGGGCCTCGGTCACTAGTGGGGTTCCTCAGGGTTCCGTTTTGAGGCCACTGTTGTTTATCATTTACATAAATGATATCGACGGTGGCATCGTCAGTCGGATCGCCAAATTCGCTGATGACACCAAGCTTGGGGCCAATGTTGGGACGCCCGAAGCGATCGAGCAACTGCGTGTGGACCTAGGTAGGATAGGAGAGTGGTCCGAAAAATGGCAAATGCCGTTTAACTTGGGTAAATGCAAAGTGATGCACATTGGCTACGCCAATCCCAAGTCGGACTACTCGATGTTGGGTAGTAATATCGAGGTGACTGATTTAGAAAAGAAAAGGACTTGGGTGTGCTAATTAGCAGCGACCTTAAGTTTACGAAACAGTGTGTAGAGGTGGAAAAGAAAGCCCAGAAACTATTGGGTTATATCAGGAGGCAATTTCAGTTTCGGAACAAGGAGATTGTGCTCTCACTGTACAATTCCCTTGTTCGGCCGCACCTGGAGTATGCTGTGCAGTTCTTGTCGCCCACCCTCAGGGAAGATATTGAGAGGCTGGAGCGAGTGCAGGCGAGGGCCACAAAGTTAATCCCTTCCGTTAGGCATATGGGCCACACTCGACGGTTACGCGTCCTGAACTTGTTTTCGCTTGAAACTCGGAGGCTGCGCGGTCAACTGATCGAGGTTTTCAAGCTCTTACGCGGGTTCAACGATGTCGATTTTAGAAGTATGTTTAGTTTAAATGATAACCCAACTCGTAACAATGGTTGGAAGTTGGATTTGAAAAGGTTTAGTACTAGTGTGTGTGTGGGAATTACTTTACGTATAAGATCTGTGACACATGGAACAGGTTACCTTCGGAAGTTGTGAACAGTTCCTCTGTGGATCAGTTCAAGAAAAGGTTAGACCAAATCTTGCACACTATTTGAGTGTGTACAAAATTTTCCCTGGCACTCGTTGCCATTGGTACCTCCTCGGTATGGGCCGCAATGCCTTTTGAGGTACTTCTTTTCCTTGTAACTCTCTCTCTCTCCTCTCTCTCTCTCTCTCTCTCAACATGGGTTTAGACGGCATAGGTCGTGTCTCACCAACTTGCTCGAGTTTTTCCACGTCATGTTGAGTGAGTACGATAAGAGTAGGGCTATTGATATACTTTATCTCGACTTTCAGAAAGCCTTTGATAAGGTACCTCACCGCCGGCTAACGGCGAAAGTGCGCGCGCTGGGTATCGGTGGGGAAATAGGTAGGTGGGTTGAAAACTGGCTGAGGAATAGGCGGCAGAGGGTGGTAATTAAAGGGGCTAGATCGGGTTGGGCCTCGGTCACTAGTGGGGTTCCTCAGGGTTCCGTTTTGGGGCCACTGTTGTTTATCATTTACATAAATGATATCGACGGTGGCATCGTCAGTCGGATCGCCAAATTCGCTGATGACACCAAGCTTGGGCCAATGTTGGGACGCCCGAAGCGATCGAGGAACTGCGTGCGGACCTAGGTAGGATAGGAGAGTGGTCCGAAAAATGGAAAATGCCGTTTAACTTGGGTAAATGCAAAGTGATGCACATTGGCTACGCCAATCCCAAGTCGGACTACTCGATGTTGGGTAGTAATATCGAGGTGACTGATTTAGAAAAGGACTTGGGTGTGCTAATTAGCAGCGATCTTAAGTTTACGAAACAGTGTGTAGAGGTGGAAAAGAAAGCCCAGAAACTATTGGTTATATCAGGAGGCAATTTCAGTTTCGGAACAAGGAGATTGTGCTCTCACTGTACAATTCCCTTGTTCGGCCGCACTGGAGTATGCTGTGCAGTTCTGGTCGCCCACCTCAGGAAAGATATTGAGAGGCTGGAGCGAGTGCAGGCGAGGGCCACAAAGTTAATCCCTTCCGTTAGGCATATGGGCTACAATCGACGGTTACGCGCCCTGAACTTGTTTTCGCTTGAAACTCGGAGGCTGCGCGGTCAACTGATCGAGGTTTTCAAGCTCTTACGCGGGTTCAACGATGTCGATTTTAGAAGTATGTTTAGTTTAAATGATAACCCAACTCGCAACAATGGTTGGAAGTTGGATTTGAAACGGTTTAGGACTAGTGTGTGTGGGAATTACTTTACGTATAAGATCTGTGACACATGGAACAGGTTACCTTCGGAAGTTGTGAACAGTTCCTCTGTGGATCAGTTCAAGAAAAGGTTAGACCAAATCTTGCACACTATTTGAGTGTGTAAAGACATTTAGGACCTCAGTCTGCGGAAATTTCTTTTCCTATAAAATAGTTAATATCTGGAACCAACTTCCCTCAGAGGTTGTTTCCAGTCAAAGTGTAAATATGTTTAAAAATAGGCTAGACAAAGTACTGAATACTCTCATAGTTTAAGACTAAAACATAAGAAAACTCTGCAGGAGTTCGCTTGCACTGTGTCTCTGTGAGCAAGCTAAATATAGAGCTATTTATATATTCTCCACTTTCCTGTAAAATTTCCTTGGCTACTTTTCAAGGGTCAAGGTATTTTCTTCAACCTTTTTCCGTACCTGCCTCTGGCAGGGAGGGAGCGGAGGGTGGGGAGAGAGCCTTCTACTTTTCTATCCAGTTTTCTACTACTGCTAGGATAGTTGAAAGAAAAATAAACTTTTACAAAATTTTCCCTGGCACCCGTTGCCATTGGTACCTCCTCGGTATGGGCCGCAAGGCCTTTTGAGGTACTTCTTTTCCTTGTAACTCCTTGTAACTCTCTCTCTTCTCTCTCTCTCTCTCTCTATATATATATATATATATATATATAATATATATATATATAATGCTGAGAATTTTAGAAAAATATGCTCCGAAATCACAGCCAAAAGGAAAGAGGAGCTGGCTAGAGAGGCAAAAGAGAAGACTATTCCGCAAAAGAAAGAGAGTGAAGGCGAAGTTAGGTAACTGCGGAGATAATGACAGGAAAGCAATAAAAGAAAGACTGGAGGGTATCGATAGGGAAATACAAGCCCTGATTAAGGACCATACAGAGAGGGAAGAGGAAAAGGCGGTAGACGCAATAAAGGAAAATCCAAAATACTTCTATAGCTATGCAAAAAGGAAGACAAAAACGCGCGCCGCTATTGGGCCCTTCAGGACGGGAAATAATGAACTAACCGACGATCCAAAAGAAATATCTGATACATTGAGAGCTCAATATGAATCAGTTTTCAGTACACCAAAAAGTGACAAAGCGATACCTGACATAAATGCATTCTTTGAAGAGGAATTGCAAGGAGAGTACATAACAGACTTTGATTTTACACCAGAAGATGTAGCGAGAGCTATAGGACAAATGAAACCACATTCAGCTGCGGGTCCGGACAATTGGAACGCATTATTGATTAAAAACTGTAAAAATGAAATATCTACACCTTTATACTGGATATGGAGAAGATCCCTAGACACTGGGGAAATACCGAGCATCTTGAAAAGAGCAAACATTGTCTCTATATATAAAGGAGGGGACAGATCTCAAGCAAAGAACTATAGACCAGTGTCATTGAAAGTATTTGAAAGAATAGTTAGAGAGAAAATTTATGATTTCCTGGAGACACGGGAAAGATTCAACGAAAATCAGCATGGATTCCGATCAGGTAGATCATTCCTATCACAACTAATAGAACACTACAACAATATCCTAGATGCATTGGAAGGCAATGACAACTACGATGTTATATACACAGATTTTGCTAAAGCTTTCCATAAATGTGACCATGGTATAATAGCACATAAAATTAAATATATGGGAATAACAGGCAAAGTGGGAAAATGGATCTACAACTTCCTTAGAGATCGTCTGCAGGTCGTCAAAATTCAATGTATATCATCATCAGAATCGGAAGTACGCAGCTCAGTACCACAAGGGACAGTACTGGCCCCACTCCTGTTCATAATCATATTAACAGACATAGACAGCGGAGTAAACAGCAATAGTATAGTAACATCCTTTGCAGACGATACAAAGATCAGCAGAAAAATCAGCGATGTACATGACGTGGAGGCCTTGCAGAGGGACACGAACAAAATATACAAATGGTCAGAAGACAACATGTCATTCAACTCCAAGAAATTTCAGCTCTTGATATATGGTAGAAAAGAAGAACTTAAACAGACTGCATATTATGCTCCAGATAGACAGGAAATTCAGAGAAGCACGAAAGCGACTGATCTCGGGATAATAATGACAGATGATGCAAAATTCGAAACACAAAATCAGATAGCGATAAATAAAGCAAAAAGAGTCGCCGGACAGTTACTAAGAACTTTCAAGAGAAGGGACAGGACAGTAATGATTCCCCCTGCTAAAAACACTGATTGTACCAAAACTTGAATACTGCTCAGTTTTGACGTCCCCATATAAAAAGGAAGAAACTAATAAACTAGAAGAAACGCAAAGGCATTTCACAGCCAAGATTGATGGCTGCAAAGAACTCAACTACTGGGAAAGACTACGTAAACTAAATCTGTACTCACTGGAAAGAAGAAGAGAGGTACATCATAATCTACATATGGAAAATGATCGAAAAACTGGTACCAAACCTAAAACTAAACCCAATTACCATTGAAACAACACTGGAAAATAGGAAAGGCAGAATGTGTAGTGTTCCCAAATTAAAGGCCCGACAAGGGACCTCCTCAACCCTGAAGGAAAATAGCTTGGTTGTCAGGGGGCCAAGACTTTTCAACCAGCTTCCTAAGGACCTCAGAAACGTAACGGGGGTCAAAGTTGAAGTCTTCAAGAAAAGACTGGATGCCTGGTCAGGACAGTACCAGATGAGCCGGGCGTGCCTGGCTATGTACGGTGGAGAGCGCAAGAAAGCAACTCGCTCCTCCACCAGGCCAGACCTAGAGGCGGGGCCACCAGCTTGACCTCCGTGTGAAGAGAGACCAACCCACGAAACAACGTAAGGTGTATATATAATATAAATATATATATATATATATATATATATATATATATATATATATATATAATATTATAACTCGGAATGCTCCCCTCAGAACACAGAAAACAAGTTATATATATATATATATATATATATATATATATATATATACTGTATATATACATAATATATATTACAGGGTGGGCCGTAAGTTTCCATACATAAGAAAAATAAACATTTTTTTATGGACAACCATTTTTATTTATATAGTATGCTCTACATGGTTGCCATTGTTTTGAAAACACATTTCAATACGTGTTCCCCACTGTTGATGAACACGCATTAGCACAGTTGACGTTATGCTTGTAATGGCGTTGGTGATACGTTCCTTTAGATGATTTATGTCTCTTATCTTTTCCTGATACACCATGGCCTTCAAGTGCCCCCAAAGATAGAAATCAAGGGGGGTGAGATCTGGGGATCTGGGAGGCCACTCCACAGGACCACGCCGACCAATCCAAGCATCCGGAAACTGCTGATCCAAATACCGACGCACGTGAAGACCATAATGAGGTGGAGCTCCATCTTGCTGGAAGTAAACTGGGAAGTTACCTTCCTCGTTTAGCAGGGATGGGAAAATCTCTTCTTGCAACATGTTAAGATACCTTTCGGCATTAAGATTTCCACTGACAAAAATTGGTCCAATAATTCTGTCACCCCATATCCCGGCCCACACCATCACTTTACCGGCACCTTGCATCTTCGTCGGACTCAGCCAGTTAGGGTTAGCATTATTCCAATAACGTATGTTTTGCCGATTAACCTCTCCATTGACGTAAAAATTTGCTTCATCAGTAAACAAGATCTTGCAAACGCATATTCTTAGGGTATCTGAAACATAAAAACAAACGTTTAAATTTTCCTATGTATGGAAACTTACGGCCCACCCTGTATATACTGTATATTATAACTCGGAATGCTCCCCTCAGAACACAGAAAACAAGTGTATATGTATGTATACATATACTGTATATATAACTCGGAATGCTCCCCTTAGAAACTTTTATGTTACACACAGACCATGGATGAAACAAGAAACTCTTCTGGGAATATATATATATATATATATATATATATATATATGTATATATACCGGGTGTTTCAAAAGTCCCTCACTAATTTGATTTTCAATTTTCTTTGCAGCTAATCGACCAACGACGTTCATCTTGTGGTAAACTCTTACTCAGTAGTTGAGAATTTTTTGAGTCTACATTTGAAGTTTTGCTCCGTTTTCTTCTGCTACCATACTGACTCTAGAGCAGAGGTGTAAAATCGCTGCATGGCAGGAGGTTTTTCAATCTGTGGTCGAAGTGCAGCGACGATTCCGGGCAGTCTACGGACAGCATTATGCACCGGATAGGAACACCATCGTCGCCACCCACCGGAAGTTTATGGAGACCGGATCCGTAAAGGACAAACCACGATCAGGAAGACCTCGAAGTGGGCGGAGTGAGGAGAATGTCGAAACTGTCCGTGAGGCGTTTACTCAGAGTCAAGGAAAGTTAATTCGGCGAGCTGCTGCGGAACTGAACATCAGCGCGACATCTATCCAACGGATTTTCCGGCGTGGTCTCAAGCTGTATCCGTACAAGATCCAGGTGGTTCAGAAGCTGGAACCTCAAGACTACAATTGCCGGGTGGAGATGTGTGAGACACTGCTGCATCACTACGAAAGAGACCCATCGATCCTGGAGCACATGTGGTTCAGCGACGAAGCTCTCTTCCACCTTTCTGGTCGCGTCAATCGGCACAACACCCGCATCTGGGGAACTCACAATCCTGCGGAGATCCGTGAACATGAAAGGGACACGCCGAAATTGGTCGTCTGATGTGCCATCTCCTCAGCTGGGCTGATTGGTCCGTTCTTCTTCCGGGATCAAGATGGAAATTCCGTGAACGTCAACGGAGATAATTACCTTCGTATGCTTCAGGAGTTCTGCATCCCCCAACTGTCAGCTGTAGCTGACATGCAAGAAGTCATTTTCCAGCAAGACGGTGCCCCTGCTCATTACTCGCGTGAGGTTCGCTCATTTCTGAATAAGCAGTTCCCGGATCGGTGGATTGGTCGCCGTGGTCCCATCGAATGGGCTGCTCGCTCGCCTGATCTTACCCCATGCGACTTCTTTTTGTGGGGCTACATTAAGAGCAAAGTGTACGCCACCAAGCCGCGAGTCCTGCCCACACTAGAAGAACGGATCAGGAATGCGTGTGCTTCTGTTACTCCCGAAATGTTGTCCAATGTCGGCCAAGAATGCGTAAAACGGTGGCTCGCTTGTTTCAAAAAAGACGGTGCCCACGTTGAGGTGTACCAGTGACTTTCCAGTAGACTTATGAA